>OZ029926.1:4792345-4980468 GCA_964023275.1 Norana najaformis
TTTATTTAAGAATGTTCAAATGGACGCTTTCACTCACTTCATTCAGTCATTCGTTGAAAGCATTTATGTAGGGACAATTAAGACACCTACTCCATGGCATTCCAAGCCCAGTCCTTGCGGAACAGAATCGTTTTCAAGATGAAGGGTGCATGTAGCAGCCCTGGCCAGAAGAACATCGTAGTTTTTTCAGACTCTGAACAGGTTCTGTCTGTTGCAGATGTTTTCTGTGGCGAATTATATAAACTGGACCCTGTTCATTCTTCAGTGACTTTACAGGGCGAGATCCTTCACCACCGATGTTCAGTTTGAATGGGGCCACGCCATTTAAGGTCCTCGTGTACGAACCGTGCTATAGTGGTAACGACATCAACTGCGCCGCATGTGGATGTAGTCCGCGCATAACTATATAGAACCCAAATGCACAGCGTTCTCTTTTCGGCCTCGGCCGTTATATGGCGCTATATAAATTGTCTTATTATTATTATTATTATTATTATTATTATTATTATTATTATTATTATTATTAATGTTGGGCTATTATTATTATTATTATTATTATTATTATTATTATTATTATTATTATTATTATTATTATTATTATTATTATTATTATTATTATTATTAACGCTGGTTAACATTAAGTCTCTGCTATTGTGTCTGTGTCTGTCTCTAGCTGCTCGGATGCGTGATCCTGGGAGTCGGAATCTGGATAAAAGTGGATCCGACTTCGGCAGCGGATTTTGCGAAGGATGACAAGACTTCCCAGATGTTCTTTGAAGAACTAAATTACTATGGCTATGAGTCGTCTGGTGCCTACATCCTGATCGCCGTCGGTTCCATCATCATGGTCATCGGTTTCCTCGGCTGCTGTGGGGCCATACGCGAGAGTCAGTGCATGCTCGTCTTGGTAAATCTCCTGCTATACTAATCGTAATCGTAATTCCGAGATTTCTACAGCGCCCAACGAAAGCCGCGCCGCGGGGACCAGCTTATTCACAGGCGCTCAGTTCCGGTCAAGATCCAAAAGTCAGAAGGAGAGACAGCGTGGCAGCTACGGGGGATGGTGTTTGGGGCTGGAGAAGAGAGAGAGATAAGAGGAGGAAGGGGTGTCAGGATATGCTGTGTGAAAGAGCAATGTTTTCAGTTTTGAGTGAAAGGCCGAAGCAGAAATTGACTTACATGGCCCCAAATGTTTAACCATTCTTACTCACCTCACATTTTAACCCTTCTTATTAGCCAGTGTTTTTATCTTTTCTTATTTGCCCCTCATATTAACCTTCCATATTGCTTAACCATTCTACGTTTTAACCTTTCTTCTTTATCCGCAGTTTGAACTTTACGTATACATGCCCGCATTTTTACAGCCCTACGAGGGAAGCAACTGTCAAGAAAACAAGTGGTAATGTTCGCTTTGTATACCATCTGTTCTATATTGTTCTTAATAACCATGCCACCATTAGTTAATGTATCACTTTATCCAGATATCAGGTTCCATCATCCGTAGGCATCGCGCGACAGTGGATCTGTCTGGCTATCAGGTTTCTATTGAAGCGACAATCTGACGTCAGACCAAATCTGCCAGCAGAGGAATTTAAATCGGAAAAAAACACAGCGATTCGTTATATCACTTTGCGTAAGTGGTTGTATTTGGCCAAAGTCCACGCTGCTGTCTCCCTGTTCTACCAGCACTAGACCCAGCGTCGTCCTCAGCAACTGCAGCAGCCACAGAGGAAGGCAGCATCGTCGAAACCGTTGGGAAACAATTAATCCCTGTGTTTGTGCCAGACGAATGAGTTCTGACGAGAGGCGTCGCCTGATACAGATCAGGGCTGGCTCAACCGCCTCAGACTGCCTAGCCTACCACTGCAGCTACCACATGGAAGACCCATATCTGGCTAAACTGGCTAATTGCGTTATTTTGCGGCTGGCCGTTTGTTTAATAGCTCTACACAGGATACGAGCTACCAGCTGAGACCGTAGGGGCTCGATTGCCTTGTTTTTGCGTCTGGTCCACCCTTGTTAGTTTTGTCATGTTTTGCACAAACACATTACTCATATAGGTGCTAATTGCTTAAATAATTTCTCTTGGCAATCAACAGAGTGGCCGGATTCTGTTGAGCAGGCATCTCTAAATGTTCTGTCTAGTTTGATCGGTCAGCAGAAAACCCTTGTTGCAGGCCAGAAAGTATTTCAATCGTGCTTGGCTTATCTTATCAGGGAAATTCTTAGAACCTGACATGGTGGCCTGCGGTCTTATTTTATCTACGCATTCCTTCAGTTTATTGTATTGTAAGAAAATTTAATCGTAAGCTCGAGATTTCCGCAGCGCCCAACGCAAGCTAAGTCGTGGGAACCAGCTTATTCACAGGCGCTCAGTCAAAAGAAAATCGATAGGCAGGAAGGGTTCGGTTCCAGGTCAAGATCCAAGAATCAGGGTGGCAGGCAGTCTATGGTGGATGGTGTTTGGAAATGAACTGGAAAGTGAGAAAAGGGGAAGAGGAAGAATCAGGCTAGGATATGTGGAAGAGGAGTGTTTTCAGTTTTGAGTGAAAGATCTGTGCAGAAACTGCAAGAGATGAAGTGTTGTTGAGTTCGTATAATGGATCAGATGATGATGATGATGAGTTCTCTGCCAGAAGGCAGGTCCATTGGCTTTATGCCACCCGGGGATGAGTTGAGTGAGGTGGTTTCCCGTTGCCTTCCTCACAGACAATTGTGGGTGAGCAACTTGTCCAAGGTCGCTACGCAGTGGCTTGAGGCAGATTCGAACCCGCGACCCTCCGGTTACTAGGCACAGACCATACCACTACGCCACCGCGTCCCACAATAGATAAATGTCGTAATTCTGGTGCAAGTTTAATCCAGAGGACTGGTGGAGATTTGAATCTGTAAATCGCCTACGCATAGGATCCACAAGACACCGGGGTCTTATGGGCTTCTGTATGGTATCCTTGATTGGTTGGTTCCTGACTGGGCAGTGAGTGGGCGAAACGTGTGAAGAGGAGGCGACCAAGGGCATCTGACGCATATATCTGAGAAAAAGATGAGTGAAGTGGAGGATGCTGCTGCCAGAGGTCTCTGATTCAGGGTGACAGGTCTGGTATTTGATAAGCCAGATGTGACGCAGTTAAGTGAATTGTTAATAACGCTTGTAACATCGTGTGTCAACTGATGACAGTTGCTGAGCAATGACTGCTATACTCCGATTACATTGGTCCGCTTAACACGAACTCTGTCTTTTGCAGCTAGTATCACTAAGGATATTCAATTATAACTTTCCTGCGACCAAACAGAACGGATGTCATATGTTTACACTCATCGCCGCCAAATGGCGTCAAATGGCGTCAGGAACTGATGGTGATGATGATGATGATGATGGTGGTGGTGATGATCATGACTTTCGTAAGGCATGCTGTATGTGACGTAGCTATAGAATGTCTTTGACGCCTACGCAGTGAACTGCTGCTTCACATCTCTGAAAGAGCATGACCTAGACCCGGCCTCAAACCATTAGGAGAGTTAATCTAGTAATCTCTCCAAGTTCTTGAAAGCCTTTCCATTAGTAAGAGCTTTAATTCAGCAATCTTTCCAAATCTCTCCTAAAACTAACCTCGCCCCGACTTTTTCACTGAACAAAGCAACGGTGCTTTGTAGAACTCTTGATAAAAGAGTCTCGTTGCAGATTTTCACCAATTTTCGGCCTGTCTCCCTCCATTAACCTCTGTTAATTCTGGTCAACTGTGTCGTTTATTTCAACCGTATCTCTCTCTTCAATTAACATCGACCTGCTTATCTGCTCAAATCGCTCCGTCATCAACTTAGTGTTGACAGAGCTGCGTAATGAATGCGCCGTTACGTAAAGTTACCAGTTGAGCTGATAGCAACTTTTAGGATTCTTACTGTTTATGCCGTTTTGATTTGACGAAGCCTTTGATTCCGTTGACCATCACTGGATGTCTGGCTGCTGTGCTTGGTTTTCTTACACTGACAGCAATTCTCATCGTTTGCATTTCTTTCTCACGATTGTCAGATCTTCTTGAACCACTAATTCTTAAATAGGGTGGTGACTGCTTTGTGCCGTTGATACAGCGCAGGTATTGAAGTTAAGCAGCGCAAGCTTGGTTAGCACCTGGATCATGACCGTCCATGGAAAGCCGGGCCATCTTGAGTCAAGAAAGAAATGTGGAGAGAAATATTCAGATACTTACTTTCATAAATTCTGACATCGAAGAATTCCAG
Source organism: Norana najaformis (assembly GCA_964023275.1). Classification (NCBI taxonomy): domain Eukaryota; kingdom Metazoa; phylum Annelida; class Clitellata; order Crassiclitellata; family Hormogastridae; genus Norana; species Norana najaformis. The sequence goes on from OZ029926.1 coordinate 4,796,585, forward strand.
CAACAGACTTCGTGTCACTTAGGACAAACAGATTTTCAAGATATCAGTGGTGTTTGTCGGTACCTGAGCATCTTCTTCTTTCAGCATCTCTAAAGAGCCTCTCAAAGTTGCTGAAACAGACGTAAACGAGCGTGACTTTTACCGTTGAGACGATCATTACCGTGGATGTAGTCCGTGGATGTGGGTCATGATAATGGCGCTGTAGAAGTCGTTAGATCTCATATGACGTTGGTCTTTGTTAATTTAGTTCTTCGTTTTCCTGGCAATCATCTTCATCGCTCTCCTGGTCTGCGGAATCTATGTCATCATCGCCAAGGATCGGGTAAGAATCGTTGAGCGTTCGATTTGTCTGATTATTGCTAATTAGATGATCGGAATCAATCAGAAACAGTAGAAATCGATCATTTATTAATGAACTGGTCCTGACTTGCAAACATGCTTATATTTGGCCCACACGAAACCCATGTTCGCACATGAAACGCTTGTAGGGCCCATATGGGTCCTATCAAATGCTATTGGGCATACTGGATGGAAAATTCGATCTGTGATTTCCAGATAAAATCACGAATGATTTTACTTGATCGGCTAATGATCAAAGAATTGCATTCTTCACGTGCTGATATAAAATAATGAATCGTTGATTCTAAAAATTAGAACTGATCTCTTGACGACCCAGTGATATGAAAAATAACGACTTTATGTCTATCCTAAAATCACAAATTAATGATAAACTAATTTAGTGATGAAGGAAATTACTTGCTCACCAAGGGATTGATTAAGAAGGATTTAAATGCTTTGATTCCTTGCTTAATCTTGTTTTGAGATATCATTATCAGTTTACTCTGTAGCCTATTCAGTTCACCTAAAATCATCCTCGATTTCACAAAGTTTCCGAGAGCCAAAGAATAGAACGCACACGGATTTGTAAAGTTCGCTCTTGCTTGAATCATTTTGCAGGTCAAGGTTAAGATTACAGAGGCTCTGAAGAAGAAAATTCAGGAAGTGAAAGATGGAAACCAAGAAGCCAAGAAGTTTATGAAGCTGATACAGGACAAGGTAAGCCGAGTTTTCCTGCGAAGGTTTTGGAAAATTTCGTTCAGATGCGGTTTATTTGATTGGTTGACGTCATATTCCATCGTGTTTGAGTCTTGAACACCTCCGGGCGAGCAACCATTTTTGGAAGTGACACAGTTTGCTGGTGGATTTGTGTTCATGATTAAGAGACAGGTAAGGATATTAATCACTGCTAAAGTTAAATTATTGAGTCGGAAACGTGGAGTACAATTGTTTATTTTAAGGAAGTTGAATGATTTTTAAATTTACAAATTTGCGATTGTTCTAACTTTTGTTTTCTAAGTTTCTGGGACCATCAGTTAAGCGCATAGTTTGTCCAATTCGAATGACCAATTAATAATTAATTAGCCCATTCATTGGTTCGTTCGTTCATTCATTCATTAGTTCGTTTGTTATTTAAGTTATTCATTCAATCATTACGTCATTCATTCTCTGAAACATTGGCGGCTCCAGAATTGCTTGCGTGGAGAGAAGAGCATTTCCAGGAGGGCGCCTCATTCTGGCAGCCCACCATGCATAGGTCTGGTCCGAGGGGCGCTGGCACATAACCAAGACAAGAAGAGCAGAGGGCGAACCGCCGCCCCACGCCAATATAGTTAAATCGCCACTGCATTGAAGTACTCAAATGCCAGCGCAAATCTTCTGAAGCTTCATAGGCGTCGTTCAACTGTGAACTGTACGTTTACCTAACTGACTTCAATGACTACGAAGAGAATTAACTAAAAATGCTTTATAAGTTATAGGCCTAAATGTCTGATTGCATTTACAGTTTAATTGCTGTGGCGCTGATTCGGGTATCACTGACTACGGATTGTCAACACTTGATAGCCAGTGTGCAGTAGCGAACTATGGACAGGTAAGAGGCTCTTCTGAGAAGCACCGAGTGGACATCTCTTTTATTCCATTGAATCCTCGTTCTCCGAAGAATTAGCAAACGAGTCTGCAGCTAGATGTTGAAGCAACCATGCGTATGCAGAGTTCGTCACCGCATTTTCATAGTCTCTGTATAAGAGGGGGGGGGGGTGACCAGTCCTCTTCTGTGTACAGTCCGTGTACTCATTTAGTAACCGAGTTCGCTAGTTGTGGCTAGTGGAACAGAACTTTCTGAAGCACCTTTCTGTCCAGTTGGGGATTTTAACCCCAACGTTTGGGTTGACAGTCCAGCATACTAAGCACTTAACTATCTTGTCAGATTCAGAGAAAAACATCCTTTAAAACATTTCAGAACAAACAGTTGTTCTTAGCAAACCTGCAGGTTGAAATTCAGAGCTCAGTTCTTTCAACATTTTGAGGCTTTCAAACGCCATAATTAATTTAACTGAGTATCAAATTGCATTTATTAGGTGTAAAAATGTGTCCTGTCTTTGGATTCTTGGGGTCGTGTTTGCTTCTCAGATGCGTGAACCTTCGACCTCAGGACAGAGCTGTTCTGAGGAGGAGTTTCCATAAACATGTGTGTGATCTTTGACCTTTTCCCTTTTGTAGCCCTGCACTCCTCGCTTGCACCAGGAACTGTCACAGAACATTGTGATCATTGCAGGCGTGGCTATCGGAATCGCATCAGTTATGGTGAGAACGTAATCAGGTTCCTATGTGTTATGTACGTATGCATGTATGTATCCAAACACTTATATAGCGCTTTTAAGAACCCCACAAAGGCGCTGCGGCATGACTATCTAGCAGTTCCAAAAAGGTTCCTAGATCTACTTAAGTCTTGCACTGGAAACTTTTCTGCTGTTCACTTCCATTTGCGGTTATTTTTTAACCTTTCCAGAGGGGCGCCACATTCTGGCAGTCCACCATGCACGGGTCTGGTCTGAGGGGCGCCGATATATAACAAAGAGGGGCGCTTGGGGTGGCGAACCCCGCACGCATATAGCTAAGTCCGCCACTGGGTTGATCGCGTTTATGCTCGTCGTGAGCAATAATCGTGATTGGCGAAATGCCCTAAGAAACTTTAGAAGACGGAGATGTGAGTTGTGTCTGTTGTGTTTTAGTTCCTGGGAATGATATTCTCCATGCTGCTCTGTTGTGTTTTAGTTCCTGGGAATGATATTCTCCATGCTGCTCTGTTGTGTTTTAGTTCATGGGAATGATATTCTCCATGCTGCTCTGTTGTGTTTTAGTTCCTGGGAATGATATTCTCCATGCTGCTCTGTTGTGTTTTAGTTCCTGGGAATGATATTCTCCATGCTGCTCTGTTGTGTTTTAGTTCCTGAGAATGATATCCTCCTTGCTGCTCTGTTGTGTTTTAGTTCCTGGGAATGATATCCTCCTTGCTGCTCTGTTGTGTTTTAGTTCATGGGAATGATATTCTCCATGCTGCTTTGTTGTGTTTTAGTTCCTGGGAATGATATTCTCCATGCTGCTTTGTTGTGTTTTAGTTCCTGGGAATGATATTCTCCATGCTGCTCTGTTGTGTTTTAGTTCCTGGGAATGATATTCTCCATGCTGTTCTGTTGTGTTTTAGTTCCTGGGAATGATTTTCTCCATGCTGCTCTGTTGTGTTTTAGTTCCTGGGAATGATATTCTCCATGCTGTTCTGTTGTGTTTTAGTTCCTGGGAATGATTTTCTCCATGCTGCTGTGTTGCGCCATCAAAGAAAACATGGCCTGAATGCAGAGCTATCGATTCCACGCAACAAGGTACGTTCTTCAACCCAGTGAGAGATACGACTGTGCAAAATAGGTCGACTAACAAACAAGCCACTGATGGAAAAGTACCAGCTGTTCAGCAAGCGTCTCTGCCTCAGCATCCAAGTCATGTTTAATGCCAGTTAGGGAGATCACTGTGAGACGCTGTGCAAATGCCAAAATATGTGCAAGATAAGGTAAGGTAAGGGAAGACAAGGTAAGGTAAGGTAAGGTGCTTACAATACGTGTGTTGATCGTATGTAAAGATTCTCAACTGTCAAGTCTGGATGGGAATCCGTCGGTTGGGCTGTGCATGTAATCGTAATCGTAAACTCGAGATTTCTACGGCGCCCAATGAAGGCAAAGTCGCAGGAACCAGCTTATTCACAGGCGCTCATTCAAAACAAAATCGATTGCCAAGAAGTGCGGTTCCAGGTCAAGATTCAAGTGTCAGGCAGGCTGGCAGTCAAGACGGCTACGGTGGGTGGTGTTTGGAATTGAATTGCAGGACAGATAAGAGGAAGAAGAGGGGCCTGCTGGTCGTGATTTTCCTGGTTTCCTGTTTGCTTAGGGAAGAAGTTTTGTTATTAGGCAGCATTTTGTGAGGCACCTGAAGGCCCTGCTGTTGTATTAGGTGGTTAGATGACTAACTGACTGACTCAGTATTGGTTTTCTCTTGTTTAGATTCCAGCGTTATGGCTTTCTTCAGCGCTCGTCAAGAGACGATTTGCTTTGGCAGAGAAACAGACAGACAGACACAGAGAGACATAAACAGGGAGACAGAGAGCTCTTTGTGCAATGACTGTCTTCCTTCTAACGTAGACATTCTAGTACACTGTGAACCGAAAAATAACCCTTGAATTATTTATAAATTTGCTCTCTATGTAATTTTAAAATGTCAGTAAAACTAATACTGTTTTAATCGTGACCATAACAGCAACTAATTTTCAAATTATGAAGTCTCTGTGAAAAAGTCCCAGTGACATCATTTCTAAAAATACCTTTGCATAATGGCGATCGGTGCTGGCATTAGACAGTGGCATGCACGACTTGAGCCTATGCTGAGGACATTTCGAACATAATTTATGATTAAGTTAAATCTTTAATAACTAAACTAAAATTGTTAGAATTTAGAGTAAACTTGGACACTAATTTCCGTTTGTTACTGAAGTATTTCTAGGGCTCGTTTTTTTGTTTACAGTGTATATAATCTGCAGTTTGCTTATGCATGAGTCGTTCGGTCCTATATGTATTTGAACGAAACGCTTTTTACTTTTCTCTGCGGTTACATTTATAACTTCACCAAAACGACATTGGGTTGCTTGATTAGTTGCATGCTGAGCATAGGTCTCGTGGGTTGCTTGATTAGTTGCATGCTGAGCATAGGTCTCGATCATTAAATGGGGCGGGGAACATGATCCAAACAGCTTTTAAATTGGGGAGACAGTCCATGGTTATTATTCGGATTTTTCATAATTTTTCTTAATTACATATGTGTTGTAACAAGGATAACAGCCGCAATCGTAATAAATTATCAAGTGCCATAAAAGATATGTAAGATGTTACTTCCACTGAGATAGTAGATATCTTCTGAGAGAATTAAAGATTGGAGCGAAAACGCATTGTGTCTCGCTGGGAAACTTAATGATCAGGAAAGTCACAACTTAATGACCAGGGAGGTCAAAATTTTATGACCAGGAAGGCTAAAATCACCAGTACACTTCAGCTTTGATGTAAAGACGAAAAAGGTCCTCAAAACGTTTAGAACATTGTTAAGGCCATTGCTGTTGCGACTTTGCGCACGTCACAGTCGGCTGATGAGAGAGGGATAGAGAGGAGAGAGAGACAGAGAGAGACAGAAGGAGAATATTTTATTCTGTAAACACGAACATTTTCTTAACACTCACCAGCTTTGGATGTTAATCAATTTTGGCTGAAACGGGTAATCATTTTGGCTGAAACGGGTAATCATTTTGGCTGAAACGGTTAATCATTTTGGCTGAAACGGGTAATTCCATGGGTGCCCACAGACATCTGCGCAGAACGGGGAAATCATGCAAACTGGGATACGTCTACTCTGCCTAATGTGGGCCAAAGTTTTCGAATGGGATGGGAGATATGTGCCACTTCTTGCCCTTATATCGGATGCCCATTAGTAAGCCAGCTCGACTTTGTCGAGGCTTTAAGTATGAGGCAGTTCAAGACCATTTGAAGCCTAAGAGCAGTTTCACCTGAACGTCTATAGTTTTGTGCTATTTGCATCGTCATAACAGCTGCATATAAAACAGTTCATTGAAAAATTTGGTGAAGTTAATTACGGCCTTCCTTATTTACCTGCACGCCTTTGTTAAGATCTGATGATACATGTAGGATTGTCTTAAAGACTGGACAATTCAAAGACCTTCCTCTTCGAAACCGCAAACGATTGTCTAGATTCAAATCAATTTGTGCCTTTTTCATAGCTGCTTTTTCAGGCAATGATCGCCGTATTTTTAGATGTCTTTACTGTAATCTGGTAGATTAGATTCGCAAGCTGTTTAGTCATATGTGCTTGAAAATCGAGATTTTAATGTCTTTGTGTACCGTCTAGTCCTCTGAATCTTTCGACGACGGTCTCATTTGAAACGACCATATGGTGCATTGTGCTTTCAATAACAGCGCTATAAAAGTGACTAGATAAGATTAGAAGTAGAGTGTGAGTGCTTCTACTGCTGTAAAACATGCTAATGCATAATAATATTGGAAAGTCTGAAAATGTGAGACCGTATAATAATGGACGTAGGCTTAAACAATTTGAACTTAATGCAGGATATAAGAATAATAAATTTAAAGAGACCCAGTTCCTGTTTGATGTTTGCCTCTAGAAGTACAAAGCTCAATATTTGCTGGTCATTGCAATAAAATTCAATTAATTATTGTAATGAAATTAATATTAAAAAGGCCCTCTGTAATAATTTTAGTCAGACCAATCCTAATAACGGAATTGCAACCTCGAATAGTTATCGTCACGATGCCCCTTTTTTGAATAAATACAGTATATAAATAATTTTTTAAATTATTTTACCATATTTATCTTTGGATAAAATAATAATCCTCCTTTAAGCAGTAATTAATGTATTTTAAATTATTTAAAATTACCAAGAACCCGTTATGGCCGAGTGTTCACTAGACGACGCGCAAACTGTTTGGCTGTTAGCATTAAGAATGGGGGAGAGCTCGTTGCAAGTGAGCTCTATGGGGTAGTACAAGATAAAAGAAGTAACCCATATCCCACAAGTGAAACGTCTCGTTTTCTTGGCCCTTGAGCCGGCAATGGATGAATTCCAAGGTCCTGGACACGAGACCAGTGCATCGCAGGACTTGCTGTTTACTTCCCAGCTTACGCCGGCACCAAATTCTAATGCTTGGCGACAGAGGCACTGTGCGCAAACAACTTGCCAAGGGTCATTTCACGGAATCGAACCCGCAACCGCACGATCATTGACCAAGCACGTTTCCGATAGACCACCGTCCCGCACACAGCACAAGATAATGTGATCCCAACAAAACTAGACTTATAACGCTTATATCAACTTATCTAACTAGACTAGACTAAAGCGATTACTTACTATCAATGACTTACTATAAATGACTTACTATCAGTCAAATTTGTCTTGGTGATTTCGTCTCTTGGACGAGTCAAATATGTGATTAAAATTAGTATTATCAGTGGTCTTCACTATAACGGAATATACTCCCACCAGACGTAGGCCTACAACTATCTGACCTTCCTCTACTCATCAACGCTGCGCCTCTTGCAATCATTACAAAAGTCTTTCGTTCATACTGAAAACATTCCTCTTCCACAAATCCTATCCCGAGTCTTCCTCCTCAACCCCTTACCTCTCTCCGCTCCGATTTTGAACATGAGCCACCGTAGCCTCTGACCGTAGCTATCTGACCATCTATCTGCCTGATTCTTGGATCTCGACCTGGAACCGATTATGACTTTACCCGCTTATTGATTTTTTTGACTGAGCGCCTGCTAATAAACTGGTTCCCCCGACTTAGCTTTCTTTGGGCGCTGTAGGAATCTTGCGATTACAATTACCAATAGTACCCAATGTTTAACGACATCTTTGAAGTGACTTCATTCATATCTGCTGTACAAAGATTAAGCGAAAGGGAGTCCTTTACTCCGTCCGATGAAACGTTTAACAGGTGTCTTTACAGAGCGACAGTTTGGCGACTGTAGTAGTAGCAGCAGCAATACAGAGAAATAAAAGGCTGTACGAGATTTCGCTGTCCTACAGGGTTGGAGTCGCCTGTTTCTAATTCCATTCGGTAGGGAGCACTGCTAATAATATTGTGCATTGCCTTCTGCTTCAGCGGCTCCAATAAAGTAGCCAAGATACGATCAATCGTAATCTTAAACTCGAGATTTCTACAGCGTTCAAAGATAGCTAAGTCGCCGGAAACAGCTTTTTCACAGGCGCTCATTAAAAACAAAATACTTAGGCAGGTAGGGTCAGAATTCGGTTCCAGGTCAGATCCAAGAGTCAGGCAGTCAGGCAGTCAGACAGCTATTGTGAATGATGCTTGGGATTGGATCGGCATGACAGATAAGGGGAAGAAGAGGAATCAGGATAGGATCGATTGTCTAAGCGCCTTCGAATCCCAAGGTTCACGGTCTTGACTGAAGGAGATCCAGACCCCAGACACCCTCCGGTCAGGCACGCTCCAGTCGGTTATCAGAGGTAGGTGACGAATTTTACGCGACCAAAGGAAGGACGATTTAAAGACTTTGCAAGTGTACATCAATTAATCTGTAGTATTTGAAAAGGTGCTAATCTCCTGTTCTTCAAACCATTACACGTAAATACAATGGACCCTTGTTAACCTAATCTATAGAGGCAGCTATATAGTACAAGCCGTCAAGAGATGGTCGCTTCGAAAACAGCTCTATGTCCAAAGCATCAATCTAAACAAGGAGCTAATGAAATTCCGAGCCACGGTGTAAACTTGTACGTAGAATATTAGTGAGTAATCGTTAACTTTGTTTGCAAATAAATAAACTTAGGCAACTTTGAGAGAGAGTCATTTCCTGACAAAAACATGCGCTGCATACTGCACGCATATCTAGGGAGAAAAACGTTCAAAGACTTTTTGTTTCCGGGTTCGTGCGAGAAACCAGTCTGTTTAATTTCGGTATAGGAATCGACCATACCCCCCCCCCCCCTCAGAAGCGAAAGACATTCTGCCATAGTTCCTCTCAGATGACACACCCTCGATATTATATGACCTGTTCTTTCGCTGGACTTGGACAGGAGGACCATGCATCTCTCCTCTCGTCTCTTCTTCTCTCATCTCCTCTCTGTTCCTCTCCTCTCCTCTCCTCTCCTCTCCTCTCCTCTCCTCTCCTCTCCTCTCCTCTCCTCTCCTCTCCTCTCCTCCCCTCTCCGCTCCTCTCCTTTTCTATCCTCTCCTCCCATCTCCGTTTCTCTCCTCTCTCTCCTCTCCTCTATTTTCCCCTCTCCTCTGCCCTGAGTCCTATCCTTCTTATCTTGCGCTGTTTTTAAGCGCAGGGCCTGTGCCATTCAACCCAATGACTGATCCGTGCGTATATAATTTAAACTCAACTCGGAAATCTCAACAAACCGGGCGTCGTAAACCAAGACTCCCGCTCCAAGTGCGGACTCAAGAAATTTATCGTCGGGCGAACGGTGGGAAAAGCGAATAAGTTATTGCAGCCGAGCGACAGCTCGAACCACCTAGCGGCGGCGGCGGCGGCGGCGGCGGCGGCAGTGGAACCTTCGCCTTGTTACTCGTCTCAATAACAAATCTAAGACCACCCACGGATCCTCCCGGCCTCAGAAAGTAGCGCCCTATCTCCGATAGACAAACAGACTGAGAGAGAGAGAGAGAGAGAGAGACAGAGAGAGAGAGAGAGTGTGTGTGTGTGAGAGAGAGAGAGAGAGAGAGAGAGAGAGAGAGAGAGAGAGAGAGAGAGAGAGAGAGAGAGAGAGAGAGAGAGTAATTAGCGTCTTAGCGTAAATGTTTCTTTAGCAAAGTCTCTTTAATGGCGCAGGTTGTCTGTCGATCGCAGATAAATTCCGTCGGAGCTTCTTCGTCGATCGGTCGGTCGAGGAATGAATGATCCCTCCACTCGCGCCACTGGCGCTCCCTGGCGACTGGGGGGACGAGCTGTTATGAAGGATCGTCGGCCAGATGTACAAACGCCGCCATTCCAATGGCATAAACATCGGACTCAACTACGCAGCACTTGCCGGTCAAATTAGTCGATATCTCGGAGGGAGGGAGGGAGGTAGGGAGGGAGGGAGGGAAGGAGGGAGGGAGGGAGGGAGTGAGGGATGGAGGGAGGGAGTGAGGGAGGTAGGGAGGGAGGGACGGACGGAGGGAGGGACGGACGGAGGGACGGACGGACGGACGGACGGACGGACTATTATCTTATCCATCCCCGTCTCGATGTCTTCTTCCAGATCTTCTTTGCGATGTTTGATTGCCTTCTCCCCGTCTGCCGTTCGGTTTCCTTCAGCTTCTGTTTGATGTCATCGAAGGGGAGACTGGGGCTCGGTCCTCGCCCTCGCAGACAATTGGACGCCGCTTGGGTGCCTGGCGGTGGGGCAGCCGAGGGTCAATGAGGCTTCGAGGGCTGTGATCAGGTGCATCGAATGGGGAGAGTGATGCAGTGTAGATGGACGGATAATAAGATGGCAGACGGTTTCCAATTAAGAAATGATATGTCGTAGACTTGGACGAACTTTCACTGAACTTATTAATCCGAATGTTAAGAAATACTCAACTGGTATGAAGCACAACAGATATCAACATTGAAAAGATACCAGAGTTACTCGGTAGAAAAGGAGATTTCTACTGAAATTAGAAGATCGGTTCCTTAAGGCCAACCTTCTCTCTCGCTTCCTGATCTTCTCACTGACGGTGTACGGTCTTTGTACTCATTATGGCTGACTTGGCTAGGTGGCACAAGTGCAGCCGAACTATCAAACAAGTTTCTACCATGGCGGGGATTTCAACTCCCGACCTCTCGCACTAACCATTAGACTATCGGGTGCCCTACAGAAACTTTATCACAGGCAAATTCCCGGTTGTTGGTCCACGGCTTTGGAATTCGCTGAGAAGTTCTGTTCGTTCTGTCAGTTCTGTGATGTCATTCAGGTCTAAACTTAGGACGCGTCTATTTAAACTTGCTTAACCACCGCAGTCTAACTTCTGCTTCCTCTGACCTACAGGAATTCGACCCGGCTCCTCCAATGGGTTATGATTTTGATTACGATTTCGCTTGAAGCGACCATCGATTGATGTCTTGGGCAATATGATAACGGCGCTATAGAAGTCTTTAGGTTAGATTAGATTAGATTAGAAATTATATCAAAGGCAGACCGGCATGACACCCACCCTGATTGAAACTCTTACCTGATATCCAAAAACATATCGAAGCTAAGAGAGCGAGAGATAGAAGGAAGGAATCAATGAGACGAATGGACGACATCTGCAAAGAATCAGACACAATCGACGGGGGAGGGGGAGGATAGACTTCCTCAAACAAATCGGTGTCATAGCTGTTAACGGCTGGCTAAAGAAAGCCCCATCCTCCGCTTCCATCCTCCACCTCCGGCTGCTCAGCCAGACGGACGGACAAAGGCACCGCCTTCTCCTTCTTCTATTCCTCTTTTTATTCCTCCCCTTCCTCGTATTCCTCCTCATCCTACTCCTCCTCCTTCTATTCTTCTTTTTCCTCCTTTCTCCAACTCCTTTTATTCCTCTTTTTCTCCTGCCTCCTCCTCATTCTCCTCCTCCTTCTATTCCTCTTTTTCTTCCCCTTCTATTACTCTTTTACTTCCTCCTCCCTCCTCTTATTCCTCCTCCTCCTCTTTCTTCTATTCTTTTTCTCCTGCCTCCTCCTCCTCCTCCTCCTCCTCCTCCTTCTATTACTCTTTTACTTCCTCCTTCTTCTGTTTCTCTTTTTGCTCGTCCTCCTTCACCTCCTGATTTTATTCCTCCTCCTCCTATTCCTGTTCCTCGTCCTCCTTTGTCTCAGTTCTCCTCCCTTCAGTCGTCTGTCTTCGCTCAGTCTTCAACTCCGCCTGCTTGGAGCCGGAGTCAGGCAGCGGCGGTGAAGGCGCTGGTGCCTCTGGGCGACCCAGGGCCTCCTTCCTCCTCCTCCTCATCCTCCTCCTCCTCCTCCTCATCCACCTCCTTCTCCTCCTCCTCCGATCGGTCAAGGTAGAATCCGTCGCCGCTGACAGCTCCGTCTATCCATCGTCGCCTGGAAACTGGCAGCGCGTCTTGTCAGGTCGTTAATAACACCGGGTCACCGAAGCAGGGGTCAAACAACCCCCCTACTCCCGACACTGTCAACCCCAACCCAACTCTCGCTGTCAGCCCCAAATCAACCCTCCGTTGCTGTCACTGTCGTCGTAGGTAGAGCGTTGCCCTCCGTCGAGTATGTCACTTGGGTCTTAATGGCCGGGGAGTCCCTGCGCTCAAGACGAACGATTATCACCTAGCGTGGATTTAGGGATAAATGGGCTCAAGTGACATCCAGTCAAGGCTGCTGCTGATGCTGGTGGTGGTCGTGCTGGCATTTTCCAGATGACCACCGTGGCACCAGTCCAGTGGTCTACCAGTCCTCGGTTGATCGTAGTGACCATCATCTCCTAACAAGAACTAGAATAAGAACGAAAAGTAAATTCGAAACTGGAATTTTTTAGGAACTAAATCTCTCTATGTTGAACGGAATAAAACGAAAAGTGAACTTGGTTCAGAGTCATAGCTTACAAGTCACACATAGACTTAGGCTAGTATCTTACTCGCACAATTATGACGCACACCTCTAAGAGGGTTATACGCGCATGCTGCAAATATTTGGCATTGAAAGTCCAGGATGTCCTTTTGTCGCCAATTATTCTTTTGAGAAAAAGTTACTTTTGAAATCACGGCAGCAAAATGGACTCCGACAGATACAATTTAATGTAGTTAGATTGTCAAAAGTACACAACTAAAGATATTAACGTTGGACAATATACTGTACTGTCCATCCAGCTCTATACTTACTTTCCAGCTGACGCCGGTACCAAATCTACTGCTTGGTGACAGAGGCACGGTGTGCGCAAACAACTTATCCTGGGTCGCTACACGAAGTTGAACTCGCAACCGCATTATCAGTGACTAAACGCGTTACCGATGGACCACCGTGTCGCGCACAAGCAAACGGCGAGTCTTGCGATGCACTGGCCCCTTGTCCATTCAGGACCTTGGGATTCATCCATTGCCGGCTCAAGGGTCTAAAGAAAAGGAAATGGGCGCCTCCCCTACGTCTCATTTGTGGGATCATATGGGATTCTTTACTTTTTATAGCATTATACGACTGATCTATTATTTAGCACAGAGGCAAATGGTTCGTTATCACAATTCTTCTTCAGCTCACCCTACAGCGACTGACTTCAGACCCTCTATGCAGTCGCCTCCTCCTCGTTCGCCGGGCACAACAGTCCACCCTACCTTCGCGCCAGCCAAGGTAAGCATCCCGCGCACCAGGTAAGGTCTCAGAGTAGAGCGCTTGTGATAAGCTGATGCTTAGACGACGAGACGTCGTCTCTGAAGCAGACACAAATCCGTAACAACGGTTGGACGAGGGATGAATTCGCGTCTTTGGAGCATGAACTGCGTTTGAACTGAAGAGACAATACTTAAGCCCCAATGCACGCACAGACTGAACCCTTGTCTACAGATGAAGATAGTATTTCGAACGAACGAATGGACAGAAACATCCAAACATACACATAAACACACATACAAGCATACAAATTGCGCGCGCACAGTATCCACCCATATAATCTATAGATACTCGAGTATGATCTGATCATCGGAACTTACGATCGTATCCTTGTATCTTGGTCTTTGTATAGCGCCTTTTAAATCTTTCATTGATTGCATACCAAGACAGTTGTTTTTCTCGGCGTCGAAGAACCTGAAGATGATGATTACGATGATGGTGATGTTGATCGTGATGATGATGATACTGATGCAGAACCTGTGTAATTTATGCGGGCATGCGCAGTAGAGCCTTGCGAGGCAGACTTATCAGGAGGCGCCCATTCTTCGTCGGAAAGACGTAGTTCGTCACTGATCGCTCGACGGCCATAAATCCTCGCTACCGACCCATAGATCAGTCCAAGATAATGATACGCCAACCCACCTCCTCCTCCTCCTCCTCCTCTTATTCCTCATCCTACTGTTACTCCTCCTCTTCCTCCTGCATCCTCCCATACCCCAGCAGCAGCAGCAGCCGGGTACAGACGACGACACCAATTGGAGGGGTGCAGAGAACCAGCGCTGTAAGTCAATAAAAATTAACAGACGCATTGGGGTCTATATCTCAAGGGACGGACGGACGGACGGACGAGGGGTGGGGTGTGTGTTGGGGAGGATGGCGTCGCGGTAAAAGCGAGTTCGTGTTGCCCCAAGTCAGCTCCATGTCCTCTATTATCGCCCGATGCGATACGCCGTCTGCAATATACAGACGACGGGCGCAATGCAACGAGATTACGATGGGCATGTGGATTGTGTTATGCGAACAGGAAGACACAGTCACGTAGCCAGACAGAGAGACAAACAGGCAAAGAGACTGTCCCTCCCACGCTGACTCCTGACAAAAACCAGTCGCTTCTATAATTCTGTACTATAAAGCGGGGTAGACTAACAGACTCTGTCTGTCTGTCTGTCTCTCTCTCTCTCTCTCGTTCTCTCTCGGATCAAGCATTAAAACGCGCAGCGGTCGAATAATAAATGAGAGACAGACAGAGAGACAGACGGACACACAGAGACATACTCTGCAGGTTACACAGGAACGATACACTTGACGTTGTCGGTTCCATTGGCCGCCAGAAAGGATTATTAAGATTAGATTAGCCAAGTCGACGCGATAAGACGTCTTCCACTCCTGATTATTATAAATGTTCTCCAATACAGAGATGTATGTTTGGCTGGCGAATAACAGTTACTGGCGTTGATTGTCTATAGCAGAAGTCATTGCTTGGTCCAACGACCATATATCCATCGGCGATAATCAACCCTAAGAAGTTTTCTCTTCCGTCCATCCATCCATCCATCCATCCATCCATCCATCCGTCCATCCATCCATCCACCCATCCGACCGACCGTTCGTCCGTCTGTCCATCCACATCTCCCAAATGTGTTCCAATGGCTTTGCTACACGCGATATATGGTGCTCATATGCTTCGTGTAAATCAGCCCGAGATGGAAAATTGGACAGCATTGGATTCAGATCAATTTGCAGTTCAGTTGCATTTGACTGTTCAACAAACATTTGCAACCTGTCTTTAAAGGCACTTGTCAGTTAGATAGTCATGCATTGAACTATTTGTGAGGTATATTAAGTGTTCTCATGCTCACAATCACACATGCATTCATTTATACATCTGTTGCGGTATTTAAAATACTTTACTTACAAGACGTATTTTGCACGTTATCTAGAAAACATCAGCAGAAATCTATCTTTAGATAACTGTACAAGAACAATCATCGCAAGCAAACCCGGTGCAGTCACGCCTACTGTCCTGCTCGCTAGAACTGCGCCATGCCAAACCATGAACTGTCCATCCCTGCCTGAAATTAAACGCTTAGGCCCCCTATCGCAAATATGGTTCACACTTCCCATGCGTTCCAAAGAAAATCAGCTGACTGCATATCTCCCTCCTTTTCTTTCAGTGAGCAAATTTTGAATAAGATATCTGCGAATTTACGTCAAATGAAACGTAGAAAACCCGATCAGCCACATCTTCAGCTACACTTTAATTATACTCACGGATATAATGTACTTAGGCAAATAGTCAGCGACAATGTTCGAACAATTTTCTCGCCTAAACTTTACATCCACATTTGCAATGCTAAGGCCGACCCGATCAACTTTGCAGACTCTGACATAGAGCGGGTCAAGTAAATTAAAGTTTTCATCCGTAAATACATGAAGTTTGATTCAAAAATAGCATCTTTCAATTTTGCCAAGGCCCAAAGAAATAGCATGAGCCTTTTTTCAACCAAAGCCAGATTTTTCCGAGTATCACTCAGCTTTTGACAACTATTTATGACATGCTTCTCTGTACCCTTCAGTCAAACTTCTGGAGTCGTCTCCATCATATCATTGACAGACATCACCACATTCTTTCGTTTTTCCTTCACTCCATCTTTAATCAAGGCCTATTGAATTCTTTCCGTTGACATTTTCTTAATTTTTACCTACTTTTCTATATTTCATTTTCCTGACAGCTTTCCTTCAATTTTCAGTTTTTAATCCAATTCTATCCTCAAATATCAACTCAAAATAGCGTCTCACTGGCAATAATTGCAAAAAATCTGCAGATCTATCTTAAAATTATCTGAATGTCTTCTGCCAGTTAACGTGAACTCGGAGGCCTTTCCATAATGGATTATTTTCCATACTTCTTCATAGTTCATGACGTCAGTAATCGAATCCGTCATCCGGCAGACGACGTTTACCCATGGACTATTAAAAGTAAATGTAGCAAAAGTGTAGCCTAACACAAGATTTATTTTCTCTGTAGGTATCTGTGTATATATTTGGCTATTTATATAGCGCCTTTAAAAAGCTCATAAACGCGCTATAGGTATATATAAATCTTAATATAGAAGACGTCTTTCACGCGTTATCCATAAAACATCAGCAGAGCTCTCCGTCTTTGGCAGAGGTAGAAATTCGACTACAATGGATATTTGTACGAAACACTCCTCCACATATACACCGTGCGATCACCGTCCTGCATGTTATCACGTAAACCGTCCAAGAACATTATGCCAATCCCATACATACAACGATGAACTGTATACCCTGATATTAAACGCTTATCGGGTTCACATGCAGCCCCTGCATGCTTTCACAAGAAAATCAGCTGACAGTACGCCTTCGTGTTCCTGACAGGAAACAATATCTTCGTGAGTATACAGAAAAACTTAAGTGCCCTAGCAGTCCCCCAAGCAGTCTACACCTGTGCTGTCATATACTATGCCTGGGAAAAACATGATATTGCAAAAGGAAGTTGAATATGGAAGCAGAATCCGATATGGTAACAAGCGGAAATGCGTTGTCTCAGATTTAATTAATCACACTGCTTGCAAGATCCGTAAATGAAACTTTATTACACGAGTAAATTTCAATATAATATTGTAAGGGATTCTCTATAGCACTTATATACAGAATTAATGCGAATATATACTGCAAGCATTTCAACATAAATATGATTAATTCGTGACTCATTTTACACCCTTAGTATACATTGCTTTGTCAGCAAACATTGTCTAATATATTATTGTCGTATTTCATTCTGTAACTCAGTTATACGTACGCAAATTACTTCGTATAATATTATAATTAGAATCAACTGATTTTAATATTAATTACTTGGTGAGTCATGTGCAGAATTTGCGAATGAAATTCGGTTTGAAATAACATAAATTACGCAAACTGCATTTAGAAAATCTCTCTCTCTCTGCCTCTGGCTCACTGTCTGCCTCTCTGTTTCTCTCAAACATCATGCCATATAATATATATCTCTCTCTCTTGCCACTTGCCATATGATTAATCTCCCTATCTTGTATCTTGCCATATAATATATCTCATAGCCATCTTTTTCTTGCCTCTCGTAAACCTCGTTTCTAAGCCACTATTCAACTGAGCTAAACGGTGACTAAACGTTTACATTACATCACTGTACGTTCCGCCACACGACGCTAAAAGAGCGTTACAATGCTCGGTCCATTAGGCGCATTTTTGAGATCATTCGAACGAAGGAATTTCTCAGACTATAGAAGGAAAATCATCAGAGTCTCCATTCGTCCGTCTGTGGATTCATGAGTGCCCCCTGGCGACGATATTTTGAGTTATCGCAACGGAAATTGGAGAAATTGGCGCCTGTTTCGAAACGGAAGTCGTTGATAATGGCGGCCGCGGAGTGGCAGCGGCCGAGTCGACGGAAGGAGGAAGGAGCTACTGCTTGAGTTCGGCCGCCCAGACCTGTTGAGGCCAGCCGGTCCTTCCTCGCGAAGGCTTCTCGTCTCCGTGGGCGCTGATCGCCTTCAGGATTTCCTGTAAATAAACCGTTTAAGGGTTTAGATGCCGGGTTATCAGATGCCAATCGCATTAAACAGTCCGTCTTAATTTGGCTTTCGCTCTAAGAGGAAAGAAAGAGACTGCAGGCAGTCAAAGCGTCTGATAAGTTTCAGTCTCTGGTCGAAATTGCCGATAAAATTGGAAATTATGCAACCGCCGAATTCATAAGTTACAGATTCTAATAAATCTGTCAGCAATTAATCGCTTGCTCTTAATTTATTACATGCGCTCAGTGGTCGATTTATCAGATCCAACCCGTGCAGCGTCTGGGATTCAAATCTCTGTTGGAGGCTGAGTCACATGAAACGGATAATGCGTTGTTGCGTTTCTGGCAACAATAGCATGAAAAGGTTGTTCAGCTGTTGTCATGTTGTTTACAACGGCATACGGTGGATAAGTTGTCGAATTGTTTCAGTGCAACAATACAGTGGAAACTAATTTAGTTTTAAATTTATTATTTTGTATTTTCAATTTCTTTAAATTGCATTGCAGTTTTTGTCTTTCAAGCAACTCAACTATACTGGCTCTTTTAGCTACGTTGATTAAAGCGCATGTCAAGATGTCTGTGTGAGTGAGGATGCCGGTTCGCATACCGAACGTGGCAGCGGTGGTGAAGGATCTCACCAGATTAATGCATTGAAAAATGAGCAGGGTTGAGGCCTCATGGTCGCTCTCGAAAACTGTGTACATTTACGTGTTACATTTGACTTTACGATGGAAAGGTTGTCCAACTGTTGCATTGCTGTTGTCTAGTGTTTACGCTTTAGTCGAAAGGTTAGACCTATTCACCTTACCCTACCTTAGCCTAATGTAAACGAACATTCATGTGGCGCCGCTTCTAGGAAACTCAATCTTCAACACAACTCAAAAATAGCGCGTTCGCTAGGGTATACCCACTTTACATGCTGGCGACACCTAGTTTCTTCTTTTAGCAAGCGCTCATTGAGTTGCCATTTGCAAAAACAGTAGCGAATGTATAATGTCTGTCATCATCGTCATGTACTTTATGAGGCGACTGACTGCTTTAAAGCTTGTTGATCTTCCACAAAGGCAGCTGCAAAAACTGACACTATAGGTGTAGCCGGCATACAAATTGGGTAGACCACAGTGGATGCGCTCTTTTTTCACTTCCGTAGAGTTCCTTATACCAGTCAACCAACGAAAAGACTTTTTGATAAATGAATGCAGATCTATTTTCGAATCTAATCCAATTGGTGACTTCTACAGCGCCGTTATCAAAATACACACGGCATCAATCGAAATTCATTTCAAGCGAAACTGCTACAAATCGTAATCCTTTGGAGACGCCTACTCGATATGTAATAGTTCAGAGGAACTAGAAGTCAGCCTATGCGATGGGGAAGCAAGTCAAAGCAGAGGAATCTTAAGCTTGGATCTGATTGAAGTTAAAGAACCGGGCAGAGAATTCCTTGGTTTTGGACCAGCCAGTGAGAACGCCCGAGAGCACAACACTGCCCTGATGGGAGGCACGGCAACAGTATCCGTTGATCGATTGCAATATTTGTTGGTATGCAGGGTCAAAAGGCCTTGGAGTTCTGGTCGTAAGTTTACTGATAAATTAAATGTAAATGTACACGTTTTTCTACAGTGACCGTATGGCCCCGACCCTGCTCATTTTTCAATGAATTTATCGGGTGAGATCCTTCACCACCGCTGCTCGTTTGAATGGTCATTTAAGGACCCCGTGTACGGACTGTGCTAGCCCGAGATTAAAATCTCTAAAATTTAGCCACGATGGGTATGCGAACGAGCATCTTCACGCAGAGATCGTAACCGTAATCGTAAACTCAAGATTTCTACAGCGCTTAGCGAAAGCTAAGTTGCGGGAACCAGCTTATTCACAGGCGCTCAGTCAGAACAAAATCTATAGGCAAAAGGGCTCGGATCCAGATCAAGATCCAAACGTCAGGCAGAGAGCGTGGCAGTTACTGAGGGTGATGTAGAGGGGCAGAGAGGCGCCTTGACGTACGCTTTAACCAATGTAGCCAAGTAAGTCAGTAACCCATGTTAAAGGAAGAACAAGCAGATTGGGCTCTGCGTGTTTAGCAAAGTGAAGAGATCTGCCACCATGCATGCAGTCAAGAAACAATGGCGATGCTTATTAAAGCAGGCTACAAAGCAGAAGCAAATGACAGCTTTTAAGAAGTGTAGAAAGCAAGGCTTCTAGAGGTATTTACAAGGATTACATGCGACGATATATGAATATATTCATCAATGGCATTCAATGTTACAGTTTTGTTTAAATCCTTAATTCCAGTAAACAAACAGACTGTCGCTATGTTAGACCTTTTAAACGCTGTGTTCAGACGAAGGAATATAGAGGTCCTCAATAGGTCAAACCTTCAAGGCCTTGGCCACTGACTTGGAAATTCGCATTCAATTCTTCAAATGTCGATATAATGATTGAATAACTGACTCGAATTAATAAAAACAAAACCAATAAGAAAATGCCTTGGGCCAGAGAACAAAAGAAGGGCGAAGAATAAAACGTGGAAGGATTTTTAGAAGTTAGAGAAAGGGAAAACGAATGGACTGGATCATCATAGACCCTGAAAATACTGGAAGACTTGAAAAGTTCATTAGCTAAGTATCTATGAAATTTAACGGAACATCTGGAAGAATGCAAAAACGAAAGAAATTTTAGCAGAAGTTGTTCAAGAATGCGAAGAGGATTTTACAATTTCACTTGAAGCGATCATCGATTCCTTGGGTATTTCGATAACGGCGCTATAGAAGTCATCAGATTAGGTTAGAGGAGGACAGCAAGCGTGTTTAAAGTATACTAGAAGCAAGTAGAAAAGCAAAGGAAGGATAGGTTTCACTGAAATATATAAATATATATCCACTTAAATGTATGCTTTTATCTAAAGTTTCTGAGGTTATGGATGATGGAAAATCTCGGTGGAACAGTGGCTGATGAAGAAGAAGGGAAGAGGCTGCGAGAGGATCTAAGAAGATTGTTCAGATGGTCACAGATAAATTAGCGGAACAAAGAGTTTTTCATATGAAATACAGAGGATTGATGGGTAAGGTAATGAAGTGAATGAGAACGAAAGGGACTTGGAAGTGAATATGCATAAGAGTGAAAAACCTACAAGGTTGTGTGCTGAAGAACCAAACAAGCTCATACAATCCTAGATATGATCAAATTGACCAGATCAGATAATATTAGTTTAAGATAGTGGTGCATCCAGATAAGATTGCTATGAATCTGGAGAAGGCAAGCTGCAAACCTCCGACTCCCGTTTGCGTTTCTCCTCTCGGCTTTCGATCTTCCTCGAGATGTCGGCCTTGAATCCGCCTTCAGCCAACTTTGGATCGTCCTTGTTGAGAATGTCCATCAGATAAGCGATGTAACTCGTCGCCAGTCGCAGAGTCTTGATCTTCGAGAGTTTCGTATCCGACGGTACATTGGGAATGCATCCACGCAGGGCAGCAAACGCCGTATTGATACTATGAGTCCTCCGTCTCTCCTTTCGGTTCGAACTCACCCGCCGCTTGACCGTTCGGACACGTGGTACCGTCCCGTCATCCACCGCGTTTCCGGCCGGTAGCAGAAGCGGAAGTTCGTCGTAGTTCATGTAGAGGTTGGCGGCGGTGGAATGAGAGTAGGGGTCTGGACCGAGGGTCAGTTGGTCGGGACCCCCGCCGGAGGAGGACAGACTGGCGTAGTCAGGACCTGCAGAGGACGGGTACTGAGAGTTGAACATGAGGTTCTGGAAGTAGGCGATGCTCGAATTGTCGGACGATGGAGGGGATGGATTCATTGCAGTCGAGTGGAGGCTGGAGGCTGCGGCGGCAGCGGCTGCAGACAGCGTCTCCATCGATGGAAGATATCGCTGCTGCTGTTGCTGCTGCTGTTGCTGAAGCTGAGAGGGTGGCGCGGATGGAGGTGGAGGCTGGTGATGGTAGAAGTCCCTTGGCAGCGCGTGGTACATCTGAGGCGGTTGGCAACCACTGACAAGGCTCATCCTCTCTCTGCCTGCCTCTCTGTCTCTGTCTGTCTTCTCGGTGTCTCTGTGTTTCTCTGTCCTTTTCTCTGCCTCTTTATCTCTGTGTCTCTTAAGTCGATCTATTCTTGGCTGCTCAGTAAATCCACTTGAACCGGAAGCTGTGTAAAGAAGACGGAAGCAGAATGAGCCAAGTAAATCAGAAGACGAACAATTCACAGAAGGAATGAAATCTTTCAACCGAACTTCTGCCTAAGACGTCTCCTCCCTCTGCAGCCTCTCAATTTCCCACGAGAAAAACTTCAACTCAAGAACGAAACTTTCGACTATCAAGTTTCAGTGAGCAAATACGAGTGACCTTTTCATCAGACGCCAACTATTGTTTCGTGTCTATTCGATTCGTTCGTAGTAATCGCAGTTCCTCCGCAGATGATGGTGGTGACGATGACTGAGGTCAGCAGGCTCTGTACCCGAGGCGTCTATTTATAGGCATCAAATGCTAAACGGAAACGACATCGATGGAACAACCGAGCGATGATTTCTCGGCCTCTTTGTCTGTCCAATCGCAATCCAGATTGCTGCCGTCAATCATAACTGCGAAGGCGGTGTCCGTCTGATGTGACTGAGAGGTGGGCGTGGCGTGAGCCGTGTTGGCGAATGATTTATCGGGGGCGGTACTTATCAGTGCTGATAGGCGTTGGCTGTATAGCAACGGCCAAGTGCAGAGATAATAAGCCGCGGCGCATTCCATCTCCTGATTCCAGAATCCAAGTTGTCTCTGTTTACGGATTTAACTCTTAAACGCAAGAACTGTTTGTTGGGCCATCAGTTCTGCTTCTATAGGGTCGGGGTAAAGGTCAATCGTATGTATATAGGCCAAAGCTGTTTTGGTGGAAATACGCTGCAAGGTCATGACCTCAACTGGTCTCTCGGTTCTGACTTAACATTCGGAAATATTTTAACATTTCTTTTCCTTACGTTACCTGTTTTCCACCTTAATTGTCTTTGGCCCTTCTTAGACTTTTAGAAAAAGTCTTTCTGAACGTTTAGGTGATAAACCCCAAGACAAGCGATATAACTGATTCCAGGTTTTTAAGTTCTATAAATCTCTATATGCCCCCTTAGCATCGCTACAACCACCATCACCACCAACACACCGCAGTCATCATCCTTTTATTATCACCTGCATCAGCAGCAAGATCGCAGCCATCATCGGGCCCCGTAGCACCTGCTTAAGGTCTTGTGATTTGGTTCTTCTGTCTCGACGCTGCATATGTCTCCTTGAGAATATATAAGTACAGTATATCTTAAGTATATCTTATGCGGAAGCGATGTTCAAGTGCCGTTTGTTTCCGGTTGACATCCTGACAGCGATGCATACAATCAAGAGATTACGTCACAAGTCATCATCACCGAATCACTTGACATTAATTCGCATTAATCTGTCAATTCACGTTAACGTATCACATACAAATCCGCCCCATTACATCGCATCGAACTGCATCAGTGTAGGAACCATATCGATCCCTTGATTCTTCCATGGATGATTCCTGTATTCCTTAGTACCTTCCATGTATCCTTTCCACTCTCTCCTTCCTTCGGGGACCAGTCATTCGCTGTCTCCTTGAAGCTGTTCCCCATCCCTGCATCAGCTGCTTTCTTTCTGCCTGGCTTCGATGCCACAGGGGTCGTCCTGGATGCATCCATCGCCTGGATACAGAGGCTGCTGAGACTCTCCAGATGCCACCTCCTGCCCTTCTCTAATTTAATAATGACACCAGACGTTTAACTGCTTCCCCTTCAACTCATTCGACTAATTTACCCCAATCCAAGGCCATCCACCATCCATCCTAGACCCTCATCTGTGGCTCTTCATACCTCTTGCTCGATGCCCTCAGGACCTTTTGCTTCATCAATTCTCCTTCCCTGGACAATCGATCTCTACACGAACACCGCGAGTCACGGTAGCATATTGGATAGAGCGCTCTGCTTGTAACCTGGAAAGTACGGGTTCGAGGCTCTCTGAGACGGTTACTGTGTATATAGACCTTGAGCAAGTCCTTCACTCATAATTGCTCGGCGCCATCGATTGAGGCTAGGCCATTATACAGTGGCGCCTCATAAATGGAGAAATAATAATAACAAAACTCTCAAATTCTTCTTGTTCTTCAACGTCTCTTCATTCACCTACACCGTTCTTTCTTTCGCTTCCATTGCGTGAAGGCGCTATATAAATTTTCTTGTTGTATAGACTCATCTTAAGAGTCATTTCCCTTCAGTGCTCAATCTTTCATCGTAGGTTCCCAAAAGGCGCTATATAAATGACCAACTACGCACATACGTATACACGCATATGCACACACACATACATACATACATACATGCACACATGCATACATGCATGCATACAGATACATACATACATGCATGCATACTTACAGATACATACCTACCTATACGTATACATAGATACGTACATTTAGAGATGCCTAACTGACAGTTATTAACTCCGAGGGGTCACATGATCTCCCCCTTAGTTCTTACCCGTTGGCCCCGAAGTCTTAGGACGGAAGACTTGACTAATTGCCCGGTATGTGCTAATTTGGCGCCGAAGGAAGCAGCCAATGCCGCCTCTTTTACGATCAAAGGACTTTGAGCCGCCGCTCCGTTATTCCTGGAGGGAGGTAGGGAGGGAGGCAATTGGGAGGGAGGTAAGTGGGAGGGAGGTGGGAGCTGAGGAGGGAGGGAGCAAAGAAGGGAGGGATGGAAGGAAGAGGGGCGGTAGGCTAAAACGGGGAGATGGGAGGAAGGATGTTTGAAGAAACAAGTGCAATCTTCATTGACTGTGTGTCTCTTTAATCAACCGATCTTTGACGACGTGTTATGGGAACTGGGTCAACTCCTCCTCTTCTTCTTCCTCATCCTCCTCTTCCTCCTTCTTCTCCTTCTCGTCGTCTGTCCAACCCCTCGCAGTATATTAGTTATAACTAAACCTCACCAAGTGGCGAATGATTCGGCCTGAACTTCCTTCCTATGAGAGCCATGTTTGTTATCATCAAGGGAATGTTGTGCCGGACATCGAGAGAAATTCTCATGGTGAACGAGAGTCGTCTCTGCTCTGGATTCTTCCGCCTATATACCAGGACTTTCAAACTCAGTCACCTCGAGGGCCAACTGAAGACCGTCACGTTACCCCTGGGGCTGCTTCTAGGGTTTTCAACTCAGCAGAACCCAATTTCGAGAGAAGATTTTCTAATCACTATCCTAGCGAAACCCTTGAAAAGTAGCTAGGGATCAGGGGTCAGGGAGTGCAGGGCTCTCCAGACTTCTGATCACTATTTTATTTTGACACAAAATGAAATGGTTGCCTCGGTGACATTGTTGATCCAATACCAAATCCAGGTCCAATTCCAAACATAACCCGTCGTAGTCGTCTGACTGCCTATCTGCCTGACTCTTGGATCTTCACCTGGAACCGAATCCTTCTTCCCTATCGATTTTGTTTGACCTGTGAATTAGCTTTCATTGGGGTCTGTAGACATCTCGAGCTTACGATTACCATTACGATCGCCTCCACAAGACGAAAGATAATTAAGTAAAATTTGTATTATTAAATATTTGAGGGGACTTCTGAGGACCGTCCTGGGCTTCGAGAAATGAATTGGCCCTTGTCTGAGACACTGTCCTGAATCTTGCTCCACTGTGTGCGGTTTTCTCTCTGCTGCTGAAGCAGGTGGTGGCACGTGCCAAGGCGTTCGCACCTTGCATTAGGCGTACGAGCCGTTTCGACCCAGCAGCTCCCCACGCCCCGTTGGAACTGTAAACCTACACTCCCTTCTCTGCGATCCCCTTTGTGTCTCTGTCCGTCTCAGTCTCCCTCCCTCTCTCTGTCTGCCTCTTTGCCCCTCCTTGTCCGTTTTCATCCTTTTCTGTGCCTGTCTCGCCCTGGGGCCATCTACCGACAGCTACAGGGAAGAGTTAGATTTTATTGTCGTCTGCTGATGATCGCCTTCCGCCTGAAGTGACCCTTGGCAGGTAAGGACGTCATCAGCTACTTCCGTTTGACTCAAGCCTCTGTCTGTCTCTCTGTGTGTCTGTCTGTGTGTCTGTCTGTCTGTCGTCCACTTCCTGTCTTCTAGTTTCTTCTTCATGTTCCTCTGATTGCTCTCCCTTTTCGTCCTTTCGCTGCATCTGCTTCTTTCCGATTTAATGTTAATTGTTTAAAAATTGGTTTTATTCGTCTCATAGTTAATTCTATTAGTTATTTGACGATATATCTGTGAATAACGTGAGAAATGTAAATGTATACGTTTTTCAATAGCGACCGTATGGCCTCGACCCTGCTCATTTTCAATGAATTAATGGGGTGAGATCCTTCACCACCGCTGCCCGTTTCAGTGGCATCCTCGCCATTTAAAGTCCCGTGTAACATAAGCCACAAAATGGGATAAAACCGGCCGGATGGCAAGGAAGGCACTCGGAATGTTTCCACAGTATGCAAGACTTCAGTCCATATGCAAACTGCTGTCGGCTTCTGAATATTATTATTTACTTACTTATCTTAAGCGATGCTGCTGTACGAACTGTAAGGGATGCTACAGTATGTCGATTGTTTAACTTATCAGACGCAACGCTGCTACACTCGATGTTACGGTAAGAATCGCAATGTAATTAATATCAATGTTCGATTAGACAGTTGGCTGAGAACTGACGTCATTTCCGTCAGGCGTCGGAAACCAGGTGCGCTGAGCAACATCCGGTCAGTAGAGGGCGCCTCTAGAAGACCTGCAGTCAGATGAAGACGTTAAATTTGGCCAGGGTTAATGAGTACAAAGTGGACTTGAGGCAGAAACAGACCCGCGATGTCTGGTCCTCTATGAAGGGCAGCAAAGGTCGACTGATGGAGTCCGAGTGTCTCCTCATCCTCAGGCACAGGGAGGAAGGGAGTGAGGAGGGAGTAAGTGAGGGAGGGAGAGGGTATGTGTATCTGGAGAGGGAGGGGGTTAGGACCACCCACCGTCAGTACTAGCAACCGCAATTAGCTTATGTGAGCAGGGGCAACGGCATAATTAGCCCATACAAGACTTAGTAGCGGCGATTTCATCTTCTTGGCAGCGGAGAATTCCTGTCATCTAGCGAATGGAGCGACGATAACAGTCTACCCCTTAAAATCATCATCATTATTACCACTGAAATGCCTTTAAATATATAAAAATATATACGGGTTAATTATGGCATAGCAACACATCTATGTGTGGACAGTCACTTGCTTATCGTTTTATTTACCGATTATTCCCAGTTAATACTGAGCTCTACATAGCTTATACTATGGAGATTGCCCAGACCCAGATCATCCAAGGCACAATTCCTGGATCCCTGGCTCTGGGAAGACCCAAGATGACATGGATCAATAACACCTAGTCTTTGACTGAATTATCGTTCGACCAGTTGTTACAGGAGACGAGGGACAGAAGCAGATGGCACAAATTTAAGGTGTTGCAGCCAATTCTCGGCTCGAGGGCGGTTGAAGCCAAGACAAGACGACGCCCTTAAATCCATACAAGACTTAAATCTCCACATCGTTACCGTTAGCTCTATGAACCATCCTACTTCAACTGAACTACATTTAAAAACCTTTGCGAATTGCGCGCTTCAGTGCAATAGAATCTTTACTGTTGCCGAAAGTCCACCATTACAGAGACTTATAGCCACTCCCTTCGACACGTATACGACAGCCGTGACCAACTGCGATCGTAATATTGGATTATGCTTATATAGTGTGCATATTTGGGCCACGGTGGTCGAATGGTTAAAGCGCTTGGCCGGTAATCTATTTATTTGACAAATGCCTCATAGACCATTAACTTCAATTTGTCTGTGTGTCTGTGTGTGTGTCTTTCTATCTGTCAATCTCTCTGACTCTGATACTTTACTTTCTCCCTTCCTCTGTCTTTCCATTCCTTCTCCTTCTTCTTCTTCTCCTCCTCCTCGTCCTTCTCGTCCTCGTCCTCCTCGTCCTCGTCCTCCTCGTCCTCCTCCTGTGTCTTGTTGAAACCTGGCGACATCTAGAGACAGATTATTGTTTATGTAGCAAGTAAGTTGGTCGTGACCTCAGTCGGGCGCCAAGCGAACGAAGTGAGAGCAGATTTACAGCCGTCTCTTCGACCCTTCGTCGGTGCCCTGACGGCCGGCCACCCTGGCCACAGCCCGCGCCCCAAACGCCCGCCCTTCCGCAGAGGGGTGAATATAGACCCCCGGGGGGCCTGAGCAGTGGAGGGCGATGGAGACACGGGATTTCAGTCGAAACGATTAACTTACGATGCGACACCAAATCCATCGCCTCCACCCATAAATAATTACACGTGTAAACAACGTTAAGAGGTCTACGCTTTCTTGGGCCTTCTACTGGCCATACCAACTTATATTATACATACATACATACATATATGTATATATGTTATTTTGGGTGTCATTCTGAATAATACCAGCTATCGTAATAGATACATGGAGAGATGAATGGACGAATGGAGGGAGGGAAGGAAGGATGTACAGAGAGAGAGGAAGGGGCAGACGACAGACAGACAGACAGACAACAGAAGAGAGAGGGAAGAGAGAGACAGTGTGAGAGAAAGGGATAGAGACAGATAGGCAGAGACTCTGAGAACAGAAGAAAGAGAAAGACGGAGACACCTATCCTTCAATTTGGCTCCATTCCCCCCACAGAGAACCACATAAACAGAGTTGCATAGTCTCTGTTTTTGACTCGGTCTCCATCAACTCAAAGTCTTCTTCGTCCAAATTCCAAAATGAATAACAACCAGAAGAACAACGAAACAAAAAAAAACAACGGTGGACAGAGGGAGGGAGTGATGGAGGAATGGGACGAAGGAGGAATTTCAAGGAGAAGGAAGTGAAGGAAGAGGTGGAGTAGGAGTAGGAGGAGGAGGAAAGGAGGAGGAGGCTGTTTTCAGTTGGCCTGTGGGGGTTTGATCTGTTCTGCAAGGTTTACTTAGCATCTCAACATAAGAATGTTGCTGCTGTGATGGATTCCATGATAGAATAGATAGACGGCTGATAATAGGCTGTAATATGAAAGAAGGATAGGATAGCATTGCATCGGATAGCATCGGGTAGAATAGGATAGGAGAGCGTAGGCTGGGACTTGATTGCGTGGATAGTATGCTATTTAAAAACCTACTCCATGATCTGCAATATCGCATATAGTAGCAGAGTATAGCATAACATGTTACTTTACAAATGACGCTTCAATGCTCATTATAACTGGAGTGAAAATATTAGACATCAAAACTCAAAGATATTTCTGCAAAGCCGATCGTTTAAGCGACTTGATATGATTACACGAGGTTCAAATGAATGACTTCTAAGGTTTCAGGGTTTAACTGAGTTGAATAGAGTTATTGCTAGAACTAACCTTAAGCAGTATTCTATTAAATGTACTGGTCGGCAATATGGAATTATCTTCCAGATGATGTAAGAAATATAATGACTGTTAGTCAATTTATAACTAGTTTACAGAAACACAAGCTTAGTCGTCTGTATTAGCGTGTTCACATTTAATTAATTAGGCTATTATAATGTCTTTTTTGGATTGTGTTGAAAATAATTACTTGATTTATAATAAGTTTATTTTTTCTGTGTAATCAGTAATCTGTCATATCCATTCAATTGTTGCACAGTTGTCATATGTCAGAGTCTTCATGTTGGTATAATCGCCATATGTTAACCATGTACATGGGCCACGCAGCCCAGTTTTAAGCCGGTCTGTCTGACCCTTTTCGGTTGACCTATTGACTTGCACCAGCAATATGAATATGCTATGGCTTATTTGTATTTGATGCTATGCTTTCTTGTATGTTGGGGATCTAAGGCCAATAAAATTTCAATCAATCAATCAATCAATCAATTACAGTGCGTCGATGTCTTATCGTTCTGTGGCCTCTTGTCATTGTCTTGTTAGGTTCCTCAAGCGCAGACTCAGGTCTATCTGTTTCTTCGAATCATCCGCACTTGGAATGGCGATGGAGCGACGATTGTGGCTGGCGTTGGTCGGCAGAAGATGTTCCTCTGACCTTCCGGTGGACGAATTTCGAAATGCTGCAGAAGGTTCGTGAAGACGAGGAACAATTCCTGTCGAGCGATTCCCTCTCCGAGACAAGAACGTCGTCCTGAGAACAAAACAGTTTTCCAGCGGATATTGTAATGGCCATGACACAACGAATCCTGCAAACCACAAAATATTCCTCGATTCTTCTGAGGCAGAACAAATCACTTGTGACAAGTGAAGCGAATGTAGGTCTACAAAGTCAGCTGAGGTAAGGTTATGACAGCTTAAGAGCATCGGTATAAGAGAAAGGGTAAGGTAAGGTAGCGACAGGCAAGGTAAGGTAAGTTTCCGTAAGGGAGTAAGGTCGTCTATAAACTCAACTAGCAAAGTCATGTGAGGTAGGGTAAATGAAAGTAATGGAAGATTCCATAAGAGGTAAGGTCACTGATAAACTTATCGGAAATTGAAATTTGGAAACATATTATCGATCATCAGTGCAACAGATTTCATTGCTTGATTTGACCTTCATCGATTATTCAGGTTTTATCATTTCCATTTTGTTCTCATTCCGACCACACGACGAAGCATATCCCTTCGATCAGCTGATGCGCCTAACGACAGATAATTAAACGGCGCTTATCGGATGGATGTTCAGTTTACGAATACGAACCAATGGAAAAGGGAATGACTCGGTTCTTTCCAACGACCTTTTGTTCGGATTCGTCGAGGAATCTGTCTGGGCGGAAGACTTCCGGATCTCCAAAAGTCTCCCTGTCCATGTGGACGGCGTATAGGTTCGGCAGGACCTGGAATTAGGCAAATCCATGCGGAATATTGACGCGGTTCGTTTCACAGACTTAAGAAATATTAGATGCCTACTTTCAGTTTTAAATGCATATTTCTACAGCGCAAAATTTACCATGTATTTGGGAGCAGCTCATTAGCGGGCACATAATAAAAATCTGAGAAACAGGCTTTAATCTGTCTGACCTGCTATCCACAATTTTACGTCAATGTATGCATTCATTTATGTAGCACCTTCAGGAAGACTCTGTCGAAGGCAGGTGATATCAGTGGCTACATACAGTTGTGTATGATTCATTTTGAGAAAGATCATCCAAAGATGTTTATCGCTACTCGTTGACTTACATCAAGGAAAGTTACTGAAGCCTATATACTTCTAGTTTCTTATGTACCGTCAGCAATATAGCTAATGGGTCCTTGGTTACTCGATATCTGGAAAATTTCTAATTGTTCCTGTGATACGCGAGTACAGCTAGTGGTCCAACTGACCATGATTCCTTTAGGAACGTAGTAACCAGCAACTGTCGTGTCATCGACGACTTTATGAGGCAGAGCCAGAGGAAGAACGGTCCTCATGCGCAGCACCTCAAGAATCGTTGCCTCAACATAAGGCAATCTGGTCAGATCGCTCGAAGTCGGTTTTTCCTGTCCAGCCAAATGGGCGTCGACCTCTTCGTGAAGTCGTTTCTGGATGTCGGGATTGTTGGCAAGCAACTCCATTGACCAGAGGATCGTTGTGGCTGTCGTGTCAGACCCGGCTTCCATCAGGTCCCGACAGGCGAAGAACAGGTCTTCTTTGTCGTAGGTTCCTGCTTCCTTCTCCCTCGCCACGAAACTCGCCACGAAGCTATCCGCCGTCTTCTCCATTTCCAGACTGGATCGAATTTCGTTTTCGATGAACCGATTGATGCTCCTAAGTAACCGAAGGCCGGCTTTTACGTCTCCTCTGAAGGACGGAAGAAAGCGGAGGAACGGACAGAAGGTTAAGAAGAAGCGGGGGCTGTGGATGAACCGCTGGATGTTGTCGTTCAACCGGCGCAGATCAGGGTCCGTCTGTGGAAGTCTCCTCGCGAAGAGAATACTTGCGACGACGTTCAGAGTGCAGAGGGACAGATGCTCTGCTGGGTCAAACGGTTGGCCTTGCTTTGAATCGATGAGGCCAATCAGTTCTTCGATCTCCCGATTGATTCGAGTCTCCATCTCGCTCTGGCCGAGACCAAACTCCTTCAGGATCGTCAACGCTTGCTGGTGATAACGGCGAAAGTCGTCGTTGTACTGACGATAAATTATTCCTAACAACAACAACAGCAACGACAGTACAACGCTTGTTTCTCATTGTTTATTATGCAGTTGATCTAATCGTATCCAATGATTTCTTTGGCGCCCTAGTAATAATGATCTGTCAGCCATCAATGCATATATCCAATCTTGGTCGGAATGGAATTTTCTTAAAGGTGAACATCGATTAGTGCTTTGTAGGTTACGACAAAGGCGCTATAGAAAATGTGTGTTAGACCAGGATATGCATAATTCGATCACGTCTGCTTCTAAGTAAGTATACTGCAGTGCAACTGCACAGTGACAACTGAACCGTGCAATGGAATCGTGACAATTGAACCGTTGCAATGGAACCGTGGTAATTGAACCGTTGCAACATAAACCGGGAAATTGCACTGTGGCAATTGAGCCGTGGCAATCGTATTGTGGCAAATGCAGACTTGCCTTTGGCTTTGGGGTTGAAAAAGAACTTCGTGCCGTAGAAAAGCTGTCGACCGGAGAAGAAGGCCGACTTCTTGACCAGAGCCTCGTTGATCGATCGACGATCGTTCAAAACCAGCGTCAACCTAACACAAAGACACACAGACACGAACATAGACACAGACACCAATATATACACAGACGCCAACATACACACTGACACAAACATACGCACAGTACACACTGACATAAACATATACACAGACGCCAACATACACACTGACATAAACATACAAGCACACTGAGACACGCCTATATGCGGCATCTTACTGAGCCCAGGCAGCAGAAGCCTACAGAATGGAACGGACTGGATTGGATCGTAACTAATCCGATCCGATTTGATCGGATCCAATGAGATCATTATTTTTATATTTATTAGGCGCCACTATCTAACGGCAAAGCATCAATCTATGGCGCCGCGCAATTCTGCCTGAAGGACTTGCTGAAGGTCTCTACTTTTTAACTAACCAGCGCACACCGCGTGATGCAAGCCAAGCGCTCAAGCCAATCGACTACTCAGATCAGATTAGATTAGATTTGATCATATTAGATCAGGCAAGATCAGATTAGATTAGATTGCATAGGGTGTGATCTCGTACTTGGATCCGAGGTAGCAGGTGAAGACGGGTCCGAGTGTTTTGGTCTTTTGTGCGAAGAACTGGTGGAAGAGTCCGTTGCAGGACGTCATGAAGGCGAATGAACCAACGACCGGCAGAGAAGCCATCGACGGCGGACGGCGTAACCAGTCCGTCCTTCTCCTTTCTCGTCTCAAAGTCCAGCCACGAACCCCGGCGTAGACGACGTAGACTGTCATGAAGACGCTTAGGAACGTCACAAGGAGTGGCATCAGGCGAAATTCATCATTACTCTCCACATCCATTCCTTCATTCAGTCTATCACGAATGAAGTAAGAAGCGAGAGCAATAACAAAAACAACAACAATAAGATAATAATAAATCATAATGTGAGACAAATACCAAACTAGAAATAAAAATCTCTTTAACGTTTAATTGTGAAATTAATTCTGATGAAAAGTTAATAAATGTAATGATTTACTAAGTAGTAAATCACGACCTTTTGTGCTGTGTAGAGGGGCAGCGAACAACCCCCGTTTTTTGTGCTTATCGCCCTCAAACTTGGCTCCCAAACTTCCTATCGTATTATTCGAGCATCATTTAAAAACTAATTTCTAAAACCCTCAACTCCTACAAGTAGAAAAGAGATTTTTAATTAATTTACTTTAAAAAGAAGCAGTTTTGTAGACAATGAAAACGACACCAGAGTCAAATAGTTCAGAAGCCTAGATCGAGTTGAACTCACATTGTTCGGTCGCTTTGTGATTTTTGCCATTGTTTTGTTCAATGCAACCTATACACCGTGCAAATCAAGTCGAATTCAGTTCAGAGTTCACCCTTAACTCTGTTTTTGCGAAGACCACGGTACTATGCTTCTATACTCGTGCTTAGTTATATAGCTCATTTAGCGAACCTCTCAAATACCCTCTCTGTATGCATCTCTTTAGTTATGTAGCTCATTTAGATGATCTCTCAAATGCTCTGCTTTCTTGGCTTACAGGCTTGTTCAAAAGATGCCACATAAGAGAGGTTTAACTTAGAAGAGGTTCGAAGGCCGACCGTCTGCCTGTTCTGTCACACTGAAAGTGGCAGCCGATTTGGGGAATCCTTTTAGCCATGGCTGCATTTTTAAAATTGGTGGAAATCGAGGCCGCGTCCCGCAATGATCCATAATCCACTGCCCAACGGGGTCAGTAAACACTTCATCATAAGTAGAAATTCACGCTCACGAATGAAGTAAAAGGAGGGAAAGCAAGGAAGGGATGGGGTCGTCAAATTAGGGTGGAACAGCGCCAGAGGGAGTCTAAGGCTGGCCCTGAGAGATTTTCAAAAGGCGCTGTATAAATACCGTTATACATTGGAGACATTTGATACATACGATAGGCCTACATTTGACTCATATGATACATATGATGCCAGTCTGCTTCCCGCAATACACGCATCCAAAATCGTTACAAAGTCAAATTTTGAACGATTTTAAAAATTCAGAAATACAGTCGTCAGTTTCCTCCGACCGTTGGGGTTTCTCTGCATTCGATCTGAGTGACTGTTGTTTTGTCTGCTTCTTACCAGGTGGCTTGGACCATCCCCTCTGACTCGACACAGAGCTCTTGAACAAGCTTTGACTTGAAGTAGCACTCTGAATTTTGGATATTACGATTATCTGAGATTAATTTCGTCTGAAGACAGATGAGACAGAACGGAATGAACAACAGGTAATTGAAAGTACGATATTTTAGAGAAGAAATCGCTGAATTAGTAATCATAAACGTAATCTTGAGATTTCTGCAGCGCCCAACGAAAGCTAAGTCGCGGGAACCAGCTTATTCACATGCGGATCACCTGAATTGTCAGATGGGAGAATTTTTCAAACAGATTCAACGATTCAAGAGTCAATGTCGCATAAGCCAACCGCTTTGAAAAGCTCAACCAAGACATTCTATTTATAAATGCTCTTAATCTTCTTAGATTAGCTTATGATAGAAAATGCTCCACGTGTTCGTTAGTATTCAGCATCTCGCCGAAAATGTTTCCAATGTTCGTTTCTTTTAGTCTGTGGAATGCAGGGGGTAATCTGCAGGGACGATTTGAAAGAGACTTGTAGAGCGTTAAAGTCTGCTTGCATACAGGATACTGAAGCATTAGCTAAAACCCGACGAGAGTCTCTGCATTGCCAAAGTCTAGAGCCTCTATACCGTTCATATCTGAACTACAACTCTGCTTCGATCCTATATTCCATCCAATCAATTCTTTACAACTAGGGGTTCCACCGTTTTCTTCGCCTGGTCTTACCATTCGTTCTAATCCGTATTATCATCTGTCGTATTTATCCATTCGTATCATCATCTATCCATCATTATCTATCCATCTGTATCATCATCTATCCATCCGTACCAACATCTTTCCATCTGCATCATCGTCTATCCATCCGTTTCCTTCATCTATCCTTCAGTTTTCATCATCTATATCCAGTCGTGCCATATATTATCCATATCTTTTCCATGCGATCAGTTAAGTCAATACTGTTGCATGCCTAAGTGATCTCATTATGCATTTGATCATCTATCCATTCATGTAATTGATTCTGCATATCATTCCATCCATCCGTCCCATGATCCGTCTTCCGTGTTTTCTGCCCATCGTCTGTTCAGTTGTGTATCCGTCGATCGGCGTCCCCAGGTCATCTACGAATGGTGTTCTTATTTGGAGTTGAAGCCGGTCATGAACTGACACCAGGATCTGACGGTCTGTGAAGCCGTCAACTGACCAACCAGTCCATCATCACCGCTCTCTCTGCCACTACCAGGCGCCGACTGCTTGACGTGACGACGCCCTGTCTCAGAAGCAGCAGCCGCATCCCTAGAATCCATCCTCCCATTCGCTGCCTCTCTTCGCCTTAAGCTCATCCTCTGAGATTCGACGTTCGTCCTCGCCAGTGAAAAATTATCCATCGGCTGAGCAGGCCTCGAAGTCCTTCGAGGAGGATTGGCGATCGTTTGGGTGAAGTCCAGCTGCCCGGTTCTGTTCGTTCCAGTACCGCCTCTTGGGCCATGCGGCTGGGTCGACCTGGCCAGTTCGAAGGGTCTAGCATTTGGAAATTCGCGCGCCAAATGGGAAAGAAGCTGCTCGTTGCAGACGTCATCGTGCGTTTCATTGAGGTGGAAACTGAAGTAGGACGAAGGACCATCGAAATGGTGGTCGGAATGGCTCTCGCCGGCGCCCAGTTCTGGTGTCGTCTTCTTCCCGTTCTTCTTCTTCTTCGTGGTCTTGGTCTTGTGTTGAGGTTCGTTCTTCTTGAAATGGGTTTCGTAGCAGGTGATGACGTCGACGATGACGAAAGTCATGACGACGATGACGACAATCGAGGCTAAGATGGCGCCGATGCCCTTCGCCTGCACAGCCTCGACCTTCGGAAGGTCAACGAATGTTATGTTCTCTGCAGCACCAACAACAGCAATAATAATTTTAAAAAAATAATAACAGTATAATAATAATTTTTCAGCATCTTCTCCGCCGGAAAAACATTAGTGAAGATAAGTGCTCCCGTCGTTTTTTGTAATCCTGAGGGAACATATGCTCCTCGGGTTTAAATGATGATGATGATGGTGGTAGTTGTGGTATAAAATGTAGACAGACAGACAGACAGACAGACCTGACTGACTGACTGACTGCGACAGAGAAAGAGACAGACAAAAACAGAGACAGAGAGACAGACAGAGAGACAGAAACAGAGACAGAGAAACAGAGAGACAGACAGAGAGACAGAAACAGAGGGATAGAAACTGAGAGACATAGAGAGAACGTTAATGCATGGCACCTGTGTTCATCTGAGAAAGTGATTTGATTACATCCCGATCATACTTTTGCATTCCAGGAGCGCTGGACTCCACGTTCCATTGTTCAAGCAGACGCTGGACGAGTTCATTCTTCCGTAGCTCACCAGGTATCCCGTCATGCATTTGTAGATCAACGCCGTGCCTGGCTTTGTCGAATTACTCGAGAAGGAGGCCTTCTGCCAAAGTGGAACCGTTGGACAACGGATCTCTACACGACAGAAACAACCACAACACCAATAACCACTCACAGATAACAGGTAAGGTATAATATGCTCTGAATACCTAAGATAAAAAGTAAAAAGCAAAGCATTCCATATCTCACAAGTGAGACGTAGAAGAGGCGCTCATTTCCTTTCCTTTAGGCCCCTGAGGCAGCAAAGGACGAGTCGCGAGGTCCCGGACATCGCAGCCAATGCATCGCAGGACTTTCCGCTTACTGCTCAGCTTACGCCGGTACGAAATAATACTGCTTGGTGATATGGTGTGCAAACAACTTTTCCACGATCGTTACACAGAGTCGAACCCGCAACCGCACGATCATTGACCAAGCGAGTTACCGATAGACCACCGTGCCGCACTAAGGTATAATATGAAGAATGTTTTAAGGTAACAACATACTTCTTACCACTGAACCGCTTAGATCCAAGTATATGACCCCGACTGACCTTTGCAGCCAGCGAGTTCCGGTCGCCATTTTCCATCGGCTTCGCATCTCGTCTGATTCGTGTAGACATTGCGAGAGAACCAGTAGCCATCGAAACACTGATAGGTGAGGACGGAACCGAATGTGTTCGCTGTGCCAATATACGTTGAGTTGTCGATGATTGGACTTGAAACGCATTCGATCGCTGCAATCAACAGCCACCCATCTATATAGACGTTTGACTGTACATTCACCGGCCCAGTTGGTCTGTCTGTCTGTCCGTCTGTCTGTCTGTTTGTCTCACAGATGAAGTGGAGGCAACTGGCTTCAGACATGAAATCTGATACCTAGTTTACGTGGGAATTAGTGTCTATGTTATGTTTCTTAATTGCATCTGTGGCCCGAGCTCAGGAAGACCCAAGATGACATGAATGGATAACATAGATTCGTGGTCTGAATTATCGTTCGACCAGTTATTACAAGAGACGAGGGACAGAAGCAGATGACACAAAATTGTTCGTGGTGCAGCCAATCCTCGGCTCGAGGACGGTTGAAGACGAGACAAGACAATAATAGGTGTAGATCTAGAATCATAATCGCTAAATGAGCTACGATGGTACCATCATCGTTGTTACTTGTCTAACCATCGTCGTCATTATCATCAAACTCAGTCCACGCTAAATTAACTTTTGTTTCTGGGAGTTGATGGGTCGAATGATACGACCCTTATTTACAGTACGTACGTTCGCATCCGTAGGCGAAGCTTTCGTTGAGCCAGGTTCCGTCCGGTAAGCAGACCGTGACGAACGGCGCTGCATCGTTCGGCCAAACGTGACCAAGAGTGCATTTGTAGGTGACGTCAGTGCCAAGGACGGTGTCGTTCGTATCGGCAACGGCGTTCGAGATGTTGGGAACCGCTGAACAATGGATCGCTATATCACAAACAGCACATAGCAATTGTTATAAGACGCTAAGAATGCAATTTCATGTATTGTATTGTATTGCATTGGATTATGCATTTTACTGGATGGCGTCGCTTTGATCTGCGCTGTATTTGCAAGGCTGCCCAAGGGAAAGCGTTGAATATGGGTCCTGCGCTTTAGTGTCCGATTTCTTCCAAGATTCTGAGGGGCTTGCAGGTTGACATTAGAATAGAGTCGATTAAATTATATTAGAGTTAACAAGTCTAGATTAGCTTAGTTTAGCTTTGCTTAGTTTGAAAAAGAGTGGGTTAGGGTGGATTAAGGATTCACTAAACGACTAGTCGAAACCAGACTGTTAGGTTAGGTTAGAGTGTGTTAGAGAGTAGATTAAGGACTGACTAACCGACCAGACTGTTAGCTTAGGTTAGAGTAGAGTAGAGTAGGTTAAGGACTGGCTGGACCAGACCAGGCTAAGTGAGATTAGATAAGAGACAAGTTAAGGTCAGGAATCCCGTCATGGTTGAATTGAGCAACATACGAAGACACGCATCGTAGAAATCGGCAGGGATCCACTGGAGCGAATCCCCCGAACAGAAGCTGAATTTCTCTTCACTTCCATCAGGGAATCTGTATCCCTCGTCGCAGCTGAACTTCACCCAACGATCTCCAACGGCGGCCGTTGTATTCGGCGTTGCATGAATGACACGAGGCAACGGAGGACAACGCCCGGCTACATGTAACAGCAACATACAACAACTGTTGCCATGGAAAATACATGAAGGCATTTATCTGGCGCTTTAAGAGATTATTTAAAGACGCTGTACAAAGGCCAGCTTAAAATGTACGACAATCAAAGATCGACTAACAGCATACAGTGGGGGTAGTGTTGCAGTGGAAGGCTACGAAATGCTAGCGACTTCATTTTCTTAACCTCGCCATTTTATGGTTGGTAGCCAGTCCTCTTCCTCACGGTCTATTCTTTCCACCGACAGTATACAGTCAGTTACTCGTTCGCTAGGGGGCGTAAGTGGAGTAT
Organism: Norana najaformis; assembly: GCA_964023275.1. Classification (NCBI taxonomy): domain Eukaryota; kingdom Metazoa; phylum Annelida; class Clitellata; order Crassiclitellata; family Hormogastridae; genus Norana; species Norana najaformis. The sequence continues at coordinate 4,836,070 of OZ029926.1, forward strand.
AAATCTCGAAAATGGGGGGATTCGAACCTCTCGCCTCTGGGCTGACCGTACACCGCGTTAACCACTAGACTCTTTCGCATACGCCAATAAAACGTACATAAAAGATACATAATACAACACACATATCACAGAGAAATGTAACAGATACAGTTTATTCGTCATATACATGTAGATACTAGTATATATGCGCGCGTGTGTGTGTGTGGGTGGGTGGGTGTGTAGAATACGTGTAGAGATATGTAGAACAGAAAAAATTGTTGAGTTGACGAGCGACGATCGATTGGAACTTGTCATCGGAAGAAGATCGTCATAGACGAACTTTATGCAGAAGACATCTGTCACGACACACGAAGTAATGGCGCCTCATCAGTTGGCGCCTCACGTCCAACAGAGCACGGCGCCAAGTTATCGACAGACAGATGGTTTTGAGGACTGTGGCGCCAAAAACGACACTGTCTGTCTGTGTCTACCTGTGTGTCTGTGTGTGTCTGTCTCCACGTCTGCCTGTGTGTGTCTCTGTGTGTGTCTGTCTCTTTGTCACCAGTCACGCACAATAGAATAACTTGCTGATGCCCAAATGGGCAACACCTACGCAATGATGAGCTCATCACAAACATCCGCTCCAACTCTGACAGGCAGACAGACGAGCAGACAATAAACAGACAAAAAACAAGCAGACACAACCATACAGGCGGAGAGACAGACACACCTATAGACAGACCCAGACGGACAAGCAGACGGACACACGCAGACAGAGGACGGACAAAACAGACACAGAGACAGAGATGGACATGTTACAGACAAGACGAAGACCAGGTTTGATGAACTGTTGCCATGGAAGCAACAGTCTGTTGTGATGTGTGGAGGTATTCTTACCATCGCAGTCGGTCAAGGTCTCGTTCCATTCTTCGTCTCCCTGGCACCGGACGATCTTTGTCTCGTATCCATCGAGGAACCTCATACCTGCCCAACAGGTGTACGTTATAGTGGCACCGAATCGAGTTCCGCTTCCATCCATCGATGCATTGGTCACTAGTTGAAGCGGCAGACAAAATACCTCTGCAATCAGTTCATTCAGCAAAAGATGATGTATCAGTCAGTTATACCAGCCAATCAATAATATGTTGTTACATTTATCAATACAATACTGCTATCGACAGTTAATCAATCATAATCAATAAATGTGTGACCTTGACATAATTAAAAGCGTATATGAGACCTTGACATGGCGGTGGTAGATTGGTCCAGTTTCCGCTGTCCAGGCAACTGCTGAGAACCGATTGGTTATACGATGCATTTGGGAACTTGTAGCCGGGAAGACAGGTGTAGGCGACCATCGAACCATAGACGGCCAGCCCCGTACTCGCTACAGCGAAGGGTACGGACGGGACTTCGGTGCACGTTGTAACTGTTTTAGTCAGACCAAAATAAAACTCGGAGTTTGATCGTTTTCGAATGAAATAGAAGGCGGGATATATTCAATCAACGGTAAACAGTGTCAAGGTGATCTGGTTATTTGTATGCTGGCTGTGTAGAATAAATCCTTCGAATCTCTCGGACAACATTTATCCAACAACAGGTGTTAGTCAGACACTTATGCTGAAATTGTGCTGCTAAGCGACCTCTTGAATTATTTAGTCAACAGTCATTTAGCAATTGCCAATTTATTCTGAACTGTTTCGTTTGCTCATCTAGACTATCAGTCATTTAGGCACTTAGGCATTTGGGCATTTAGGCATTTAGTCATTTAGGCATTTAGTCTTAGTGGACTGATCTTCTTGATACTGACCTGATTGTGGCTTGGTTTTGGTGCACAAATGGTCGATGCCTTATGCATTAGACACCGGCGATATAGAAGTTATTAATTAGTAATTAATAATAGTCAGTTTACAACAGCTGTCAGTTGTCCACTTTTCCGAGATGGCAGCACATAGGCGCTATACAAATTCGTGTTCAATGCCAAGTAGAGAATCGATTACAGATGGCGGTGCATCGCTTTGAAAGAGAACGAATGCGTTCATGCGTACAATTGCTAAGCGCCATCGATTGATGCCTTGTCCTTATTTATACAGAGGCGCTACACAAATATATATGAAACTAAACAATGGCAAAAGAATAGGTACGTAGGCAGGGAGACAGTGGATTCGGGTTCCACTCCAGTTCTGGTCCGCAGCTCACGTGCTTCGTCTTGGTTCCATCGCGGAACCGAAACCCACTGATGCATGTCAACGCAGGACTCGCTCCAATGACCGTCTCTTCGGCGGATAGAACGGCGTGCGCCAGATACGGCACCGGAGGACAATGGGCTCCACCTGCAGACAGAAAAAGACACGCAATCCACCGCTAAAATGCACCGATCCATTGAACGATCAATATCACTCCTTCCACTCAATGCTACATCCATCAATCTCTCTCTCTGTCTCTTTGTATCGCTCTCTCTCTCTCGTTCTCTCTCTCTCTCGTTCTCTCTCTCTCTCTCTCTCTCTGTATCGCTCTCTCTCTCTCTCTCTCTCTCTCTCTCTCTCTCTCTCTCTCTCTCTCTCTCTCTGTATCGCACTCTCTCTCGTTCTCTCTCTCTCTCTGTATCGCTCTCTCTCTCTCTCTCTCTCTCTCTCTCTCTCTCTCTCTCTCTCTGTATCGCACTCTCTCGTTCTCTGTCTCTGTGTCGCCTTCTCTCTGTCTGTCGCTCTTTCTCTCCCTCCCTACTTAAGCCTCTCCCGTTAATTGCGACTGATGATGATGAGGAGGAGAAGGAGGATGACCACGACGACGACGATGATGATTATGATGATGATGACGACGATCATGATGATGGCGACAAAGAAAATGATGATGATGATGATGACGACGATGATGATGAAGACTGCTTACGTTCGCAGACTGGGTCCTGTTCGTCATCGCTCCAAGTGGCAGTTGATGTGGTAGAGTTACTAAAGAGCAGAGAGACGGTCGCAGTGCATTTGACGGTCTTGAAGGACAGGCCATTGGGAAGCGTCTCGTTTGCCATCGAACAGACACCTGTTGCATTCGATCCAGACAGAGTTCGATTGATGATCGATCGGTTGTCGTCGATCGGCTTTGAACGACATTTCGCTCCTAAACGGACACGAACAGCCCAACATTTACAATACACTCACCCAACAACAGTTAGCTAGCCAGCTATTTAAAGTAAAGTATCCCATAGGGAGATCTAGGGGAGGCGCTCATTTCGTTTTCTTTAGACCCTTGAGTGGATGAACCCCAGGGTCCTGGACTTGCTGTTTACTTCCCAGCTTACGCCTCTACGAAATTCTACAGCTTCGTGACAGAGGCACGGTGTGCACAAACAGCTTGCCCAGAGTCGTTACACGGAGTTGAACCCGCAAGTCATGACCAAACGCATTACCGATAGACCACCGTCCCGCACAGCTAGCCATGTAGACAGTTCATATAGCGACTTTAGAGTACCACACAAAAGTGTTGTCTACGTCGACCTCGGTGAGCATTCAGATAGAAGAGAACTGGATTGAATTGTTGCCGAGTTTGGACAGAGTCGAATTTAATCAGACGAAAAACTTTTTCCAGTTCCAGAGAGCTTCCTTTTTTAGTCTTAGAGGGCTCTATATAAGTGTCTATTTACAGAATCTTATAGGCTTCTCTGTGAAATACTGTACACGCAGTGGCCTCACATAAATAAGCAATTGTCTTACATTATGTTTTCAAGTTACTTAATTGGCGATCATTTTTTACGCAATCTTCCCTTACCTTACTTTACCTTATCTTAGTTTGCCTTCCTTATGTACTTTACTTTGCCTTACTTTGCCTTCCTTACCTTACCTTGCCTTACCTTGCCTTACTTTGCCTTACTTTGCCTTACTTTGCCTTACTTTGCCTTACTGTACCTTCACCTAGAATCGATATCTGGTGCAGACTGTGGATTGTTTAAAGGTATCGTGTTTCCTTGCGTCTTCTGCAGCTGTTAGCTGGACGCTGTCTTGCTTCCTAGCGCCATCGATTGCTTCCCTTTGATCAATGGCTCCACAAAAGGAGTCGGTCAGACTATTCGTCTCTAGACGGAGTTCAAACGGAACAGCGACTCCTTCTTAAAGCCTTGAAGATCGTTATTCTTCAGTTTTCTCTTGGTCGATCGGTCATTTGGCGCCAAAACGGAGAAATATCAAGGCCAAAAAGCACCATCCATCCATCCATCCATCCATCCAAGGTTTACATGAACTGTATTCAAGGAGATGTAACCTTTTGCCAGTATTGGTGCTACAGGGTTTAAAAAACCTTCACCTTTGACCGACTCGAGTCCATGCAAACAAAATCACCTCTCACTCTCTTTGTGACCATAGACTTTACGATTCCCATAGCAACCGGTTCCCTTACCCCTTTGCCTTACCTCGCCTTCCTTGACTTACCTCACCTGACCCCAGCTCAGCGCCCAGTGGCATAAAAATGAGGCGGCGTGAGTTACTTCGGCAGACTGGAGCGCTGGAACTCCATTGACCGGAAGAGAGGCAGATGAGAGTCCTTCGCTGCGATCCATCGTGAAACGAGTATCCGGGGCCACACTGGAACGTCACGACCGTATTGACCTCCGTCGAGTCCGTGCTTCGCTCCGTCGCTTCGGACTCAGCGATCGAAGGACATCTCTTGGCTACGACACAGACACCACTACGCTTTCAATATAGCGCAATTTATATAGCGCATTTGTGAGGCGCTTCATAAATGGCCAGATGCATACGTACAGTATTCGGCCACCGTTCAATGTATCTCGACCGAATAATCTAACTGACAGATCACGGACCAGGCTTAAGATCAAAGGCCTTGTCAACCGGTCTTAAGACCAAGGACCATGCCAACCGGTCATAAGACCAAGGACCCTGCCCACCGGTCTTAAGACCAAGGACCGTGTCAACCGGTCTTAAGACCAAGGACCGTGTCAAACGGTCTTAAGACCAAGGACCATGCCAACCGGTCTTAAGACCAAGGACCCTGCCAACCGGTCTTAAGACCAAGGACCATGTCAACCGGTCTTAAGACCAAGGACCCTGGAAAAGCTCTGCAACGGATTTTCCAAAAGGCTCATAAAAATGTTTATCGTTTGCGTTCAGCTTCTTTCATCGTCGATATTTCGACCTGAAGGAGGAAAACGAATCCTCACGAAGTCAATGGAAAGGACAAGAGAATTTTAACTACGAAAGAAAGACTTCCACCACCATTCTCCTCCTCCTAATGTCTCTCCTCCTCTTTCTCATCTTCCTCCTTTTCTTCTGTTCCTCCTTTTCTTCTTCCTCTTTCCCCTGCTCCTCCCCTCCTTCTCCTCTTCCTCCTCCTCCTCCTCTTCCTCCTCCTCGGATGACAAACAGGTGCGTGGACAGTTAGGCGGGAAAAGACGACCTCTAGCGGAGTTGTGTAGTAATTAGGCAGAACGTCTGCCGTCTTCGGCAGGAGATAGGCTTTGGATTTTGATCCACTGGGGCCGTGTTTTTTGTATTGGTCTGTGGGGTCGTTTTGATGTTCTTGGCGTCTCGTTTGGGGAAGTCTTTGGTGGTTTGACTTCGGTTGCTACGTCACGGAGGTATGTTTTTGCATCTAGTCATAAATAGCATGCGTAAATTTTGTACGTAAGGAATAAACAAAGGGCACTCTCATCAAACTATAGCGTGCTCTTATATGTTCAATAGGCTTATTTATATGCATGCTTAGTGAGCATAATACGTGTGCATTGATGCGTGTCGGAAGGATGTTAAAGTGTTGGTGTGGACCCTTTTAAAGGCAGGCAACTAGGCAGCAGCTACTGTCAACGCTCTGTCGGTCGATGGCTTTTGCGTCGTATGATGCACCACAGGCGGTTTGTTGAATGGAACGGCGCTCACATAAGAATTGATGAGTCCTGGTTCGAAATCTTTCGCTCTTTCTCTCTCTCTCTCTCTCTCTCTGTCTGTCTCTGTCTCTCTATCTCTCTCAAACTCGACTTTACAGACAGACAGACAGACAAACACACAGACAGGCAGACAAACATATAAAGATACTGATATAGACAGACATTGTCTCCTCCTTCTCCTCGTCTTCCTTATCTCTTGTCTCCGTATCTCTCTTTCCGGTTCAATTCCAAACACCATTCACCGTAGCCGTCTGATTGCCAGCCTGCCAGACTCTAGGATCTTGACCTGGAACCGAACCCTTCTTGCCTACGGATTTTGTTTATACTGAGCGCCTGTCAATAAACTAGTTTAGCTTTCGTTGGTGGCTGCAGAGATCTCGAGTTTACGATTACAATTACGATCAATCGTTTTCATGTAAACAGACAGTTCAACGTCACTGAATCGCAGAATGATTGAAGACATCATCATCATCATCATCATCATCATCATCATTACCATCATCATCTTCTTCTTCTTCTTCTGCTCCGACTGCAATTCCTCGCCCACCGAATCAGGCGTTAATCGCTGCAGCGACCGGCCAATCGTACCAAAGCCATCGGTCGATATCCGCTTGAAAACAGTGGCATTAATATTATCGACCGATCGATCTGTGTAATTTCATTGGTGACTGATTCCTACTATATCTGCCTTCGGCTTCAAGGGAGACGCTTCGAACACGTTCCTTCGAACGGGTTCCTTTGAATCGTTTCCTTTGGACAGGATTCTTTATATTACATAAAGGCTTGTTAAGTACTCCGGGCAGCCAATGGATCAATGTAAACAAGAGAATGCAATCGGGTTTTTACTTCTGTCTGTCTATGTCTCTCTGTCTCTCTCTGCCTCTGTGTTCCTCCTTGTCTGTCTCTCTGTGTTGCGGAGGTGGAGTATCATCGCCCAAGTAACGTAACTTGTTTTGGTTGTGACGTCGGCAATCGAAATAAGCGACCTCTATCGACCAGACTTCGCTGTTTAATTGTCCATGGATCGTTTTAATGTTGATGAAAGAGTTCGATGCTGATGAAGATATCGAACAGAAATGCTCTGAGTGATGGCGACGGGTGTCTCCATGGCAGGCTGTAGTGCCATCAACTCAAGGGAGACTCAGTCCTGTCTTAGATCAACACGACTTTAACGAATCGGCTTTTAGCTCTTTCTAATATAGACCTATGGTCTTCTTATGGCTAACTACTTCAGAGACATTGAATAGAGTTACTGACCTTATTGACCGTCCAAGTCAAACAAGTGCAATGATACTAGGTTTACTTTGGCACCTCAGATTTTCCGCCTTCAATTCAACAGACATTGATATCATGGCGGCGACAGTCAGATCCACGCGACTCTGACCTCCACCCCTAAGGGGGGGGGGGGGGAGCAAATAGGGGGAATTTAAAGTCATTGTTCTCCAAAGGTCGGGGCACCGTTTCAATTTTCCATTGCGAAACATTGTAATTACTTATGCCGCGAAGAATTTTGAAGAAATACGAGATATTTTTGAATAGTTGTGCAAAGACTTTTATTGATCTCTTAGAGGGGCTGTCTTTGAAGTTTTTTATGCCATCGTATGTATCTATGTATGCATGCACTTATGTGCAAATGTATGTACGTATGTATGCACGTATGGTATGAATGTACTGACGTGCGTACGTACATATGCATGCATGTATGTATATTTCTGTATTATGTATGTTGGCATGGTCCTTGGTATCTAAATACATACAGTAACATAGCGCCCTTTAAGTAACTCGCAAAATCGACGCCTATGTAACTATGCTATCATAAGCGTCGTTGAGTTCACAGTGAAGAAATATCTATTTGTTAAAGACGCCTGCTTTTCTATTTGCTGCCAAATGTCAACTGATTCACATTCGAATGATCACCGAAGATTCCACCATCGACGAATGATAGCCGAGACCGAGCAACTTACGGATGCAGTTGAAGTCGGCTGTCGTGTTCCATTTGCCCAGCGGAAGGCAGGTCATGGCTTTGTAGACACTGTCGTCGGCAAACTGATACCCAGGAGCACACCTGTAGCCCACCGTCACTCCTGGGTACGTATGATCCGTATTGCGGTACGTAGAGTCCGGAAGGAAGATGTACGGACATAAAACGCCTGAAAGCAACATCAGCAGCACCAGTTTCAGCAGCCACCAAAGCATCAGGAATCGCGTTATTAACATCATACAACAATAGCATTAGACTCTTGAGTGCATGGTCCAATGGTTTGCATGGTTGGCTAATAATCGTAAGCTTGAGAGTTCTACAGCGCCCAACGAAAGCTGCTAAGTCGTGGAACCAGCTTACTCAATCAAAACAAAACCGCTATTCAGGTAGCACATAAAGGTTGATTAGAAAAGGCGGTATTCAGTGGCAAAGCTGTCAAATCTGGACAGTGCTTGACCATTGCTTTTGTTGCCCAGAGCTGAAGAGGAGCAACATGGACTTTCCCAGATGGGACTTTTCGCCGAATTATCGCGCAGTTGCTTTCTGCGGGAAAGGCTAAATATCTGGTGGTTATGTTTGACCCTGCATGTGGGGGGTTTGACTCAGACGAAATGATTTTCGAGCCGTGTAACCCTTTGAGGAAAAGTTTTCTGGTTGTTTGAACTGTTCCTGTCCTCCTTGTGTCTCTGTTAAACGATCCGCTGGAAGAGACGCGTGCCTCTGCATGAGGACTGAAGTATATTGACAAAGGCGTGTTTCAAATGATCGATTGCTCTGTCTTGCTATGGAAGAGCTGTAGTCACAGCAGAAAGCAATAGTTGCGAAAGGATCGAACGATGGCCTAAAATCGCGTTATCTCGAAGTATTTCCGTTCAACATTCAGCCGACGGTTCCATGGGTTCATTTGCAATTGCCAGCAGATCGTAATTTCGATCGGAGGTGAGACGCAGGACCAGAATGCGGTTTGTAGCGAGAGGTACCTCCGCGAAATCGTTGAGAACTGCGCTCTAAATATCAATAATTGAAGCGTGAAGACGAAGGCGTGTGTACTCGGGCGTATCGGTCGATGATAGAGACATATACATACACACATACACATATTTGCACATATATACATATATATGCCGTCAGTGTTGAGGGATGACTGTGACACTGCACACATGTTGTAGCATTCCATGTTACTTTCTCTCTCTCGCTTTGTCTTTCTGTGTCTTTCTGTGTCTCTCTTTGTCTCTGTTCGTCGCTCTTTGTTCATCTCTCTCTCTCTTTTTGTGCCGTTCTGTACTTTTCCTCCCTTGTACTTGCAACAACAGACGATGTCCGATGACCGTCGTCGATGGCTACTTACGGAGAACAACAACAACGGTGTAGGATGTACACCCCTATCCACCCGTCACCATTGATACACCTTCTAGAGGGCCCAGAATCATCGCACTAAATAAGTAGTAGTTATTTATAGGTATAAGATTTGCGTGTTGCCAACTGAAAGAGTCTCAGTCATCGACGGTTGTGCCTCTGATTCGTTGTCCTGGGTCGCCGGTGTTTACTCTTTAACTGTCAAACGTTGTCTGGCCATTGTCTTCAGCTGCGTCTGAAATTTGGCCTAGAACTTCGGCCGATTTAATTCTTCTCAAACGAGACGGAAAATGCAAATCGTGGAATCTGATAAGCGCTTCTATTCTCATTTACTAGGCCTCTTGATGAATCGCCTTTGTTCGTTGTTTTGAATCCGACGCTACCTGCAGTGCGTATCATTCACAGATTTCAATTTCGGGCTAGCATGGTCCGTACACGCGGACCTTAATGGTGTGGCGCCCATTCAGACGGGCAGCGGTGGTGAAGGATCTCACTCGATTAATTCACTGAAAAATAAGCAGGGTCGAGACCACACGGTCGCTATAGGAAACCGTGTACATTTACATTTACATATGTAGATTACAACTAGGTTGCTTTCAAAGAGAACATTATATTCCATCGCTTCCTTCGTCAGTTAACCTAATGTGCACGAAATGTAAGTCCGTGATTCAGCTAAAATCTGGCGATCAGACTTGACCTTTGTTGAAACCGGTGACTTCACTAGGCATTCTATTCACTAGATAGGCAGGGGCGGGTCAGAGATTTGAAATTGGGGGCTCTTATTTTCCCCGATCTAGAACGGTACAGGGTTGCTGGTCGTTCCGGGTTGATGCCTCAAGACTGGGATTCGGTGTCTCTGTCCGCTCTGCCGCTTCTGCGATGTCGTTTAGGACAGGGTTGAAGGCTTATCTTCTTCGGATTGATTCCTTCTTTTCCTGTCCAGGGGCCTCACGGACCTCGAGAGGCTTTGTCCAATGGATTATGCGTTTGGATTATGTCTTGCTTAGAAGCGACGGTCGAATGATGCTTTATGCTGTATTACGATAACGGCGCTGAAGAAGATTAGATTAGATTAGAATAGTCGCAGCGAAGTCTGGATATAATGGAAGAACAGTTAGGGAAAACGCCAGTTGGCGAAGCCAGTTAGGGCGGAAGACTTGCGCCCATCCGTATCCACGGCTGCCAGTTACCTCACATCCATCGATATTCTGCACAAATTACAAATGATACTCATACTGCAACACGATACTGTAAGAAAATGTTAGTAAAATTCATTCCAACTTAGACACCCGAATTGCACCATGTATTTGCGAGGTAGCCAAACCGAATAAGAAGATTGCAGTCGGGTACTCACCGTAATCTGCCGGGTTTCCTGGATTCAGTGTCGGCAGGATTCCTCCAGGAACATTTGACAGCAGTTGAGTCGGTAATAGGTCGCCGGGAATTTTTGAAAAGATCTGTGCAGGCAAATCAAGATTACTTGAAACCGGCAATGTTGGCAATGTCACATCAAGAATATTGGAAACTGGCAATATAGGCAATGTCACATCAAGAATATTGGAAACTGGCAATGTTGGCAATGTCACATCAAGAATATTGGAAACTGGCAATATTGGCAATGTCACATCAAGGTTATTGGAAACTGGCAATGTAGGCAATGTCGGCAATGTCACATCAAAAATATTGGAAACTGGCAATGTTGGCAATGTCACATCAAGGTTATTGGAAACTGGCAATGTAGGCAATGTCACATCAAGAATATTGGAAACTGGCAATGTAGGCAATGTAGGCAATGTCACATCAAGAATATTGGAAACTGGCAATGTTGGCAATGTCACATCAGGGTTATTCGAAACTGGCAATGTAGGCAATGTCGGCAATGTCACACCAAGGTTATTGGAAACTGGCAATGTAGGCAATGTCACATCAAGGTTATTCGAAACTACCGGTATAGGCAATATAGGGTCAAGGTTAATTGACACAAGTATTGCAGGCAACGCGAGGCCCGAGGCATTTGTTTCTAAGAGATTTCCAATTGCAACGCTCGTAGGAGTTGTTACCGAAATTGATTGAGCCGTCGTCGTCGTCGTTGTTGGCATTTGTGTTGTCACCGGTGTTGTTGTTTTCGTTGAAATAACATTGGCAACAGCACTTGTCATTGTTGCTGGACTTGTTGTTGTTGTTGTTTGAGGCACCGTAGACGTGGTAGAAGTGGCAACTGTAGAGGAGTCAGCAGTTGTAGTTGTTCCCAGAGTAAATGATTTTGTTGCTGCTTCTGATTCAGTCGCTTGTGTCTCCATAAGAGAAATCTGTGTAGCAAATATGTGTAACAAACCTAGGTAAGGCATTGCATAAGGCAAACTATAATAACCACAGAAAGGGCAAGTCAGTGTAGCGCAGAGCAAAGCCCCAATTGATAATAGTCCACAAAGGCATGTCCGCTCATAAAGAATTTTCTTTTAAACAGATCAACAAGACTTCAGACACAAATGGACCCTAAAGTTTCAAAGAAAACTTAAATCACACCAAATGTCCCTTTCCCAGTTCAAGAACAAATTCCAAGGAATCCATCATCCAAGACGAAATGATTTCAGTTAGAATTTAGAATTTAGTACTTAAGAATTGCTTTACCGTTGTCGTTGCAAATGTTGTCTCTCTCGCAGTTTCAGTTGACATCACCGTCGTTGTTTCTGTTGTACTTTGTTGTGTTCTTGGAACAACTGTTGTTGTCTGAGGCATTGATGTTGTCATTGCAACCGCTGTTTCTGTTGTACTTTGTTGCTGTGTCGGAAGAACAGTTGAAATAACCGTCGTTGTTTCTGTTGTACTTTGTTGTGTTGTCGGAACAACTGTTGTTGTCTGAGGTGTTGATGTTGTCATTGCAACCGTTGTTTCTGTTGTTGCATGTAGTATTGTCTTAACAACTGATGATATAGCCGTCGTTAAAGGTATTAACGTTGTTACTGAATGTTGGGTTTCTGGTGGCATATTTGTAAACGTTGCCTTTTCAGAAGTTGAAGGTAGTGATGTGGGAAGGATAGTTGACATTTGCGTAGTTGAAGACATTTGTGGAATTGTGGATGGTTCTGTAGTTGAATGTAGTGTTGGGAGGACACTAGTTGACACTTGTGTAGTTGAAGACATTTGTGGAATTGTGGATGATTCTGTAGTTGAATGTAGTGTTGTGGGAATATTAGTTGACATTTGCGTAGTTGAAGACATTTGTGGAATTGTGGATGAATGTAGTGTTGTGGGAACATTAGTTGACATTTGCATAGTTGAAGACATTTGTGGAACTGTGTATGGTTCTGTAGTTGAATGTAGTGTTGTGGGAACATTAGTTGACATTTGCATAGTTGAAGACATTTGTGGAACTGTGTATGGTTCTGTAGTTGAATGAAGTGTTGTGGGAAGACTGGTTGGCATTTGTGGAATTGTGGATGATTCTGTAGTTGAATGAAGTGATGTGGGAACATTAGTTGACATTTGCATAGTTGAAGATATTTGTGGAATTGTGGATGGTTCTGTGGTTGAATGTAGTGTTGTGGGAACATTAGTTGACATTTGCATAGTTGAAGATATTTGTGGAATTGTGGATGATTCTGTAGTTGAATGTAGTGTTGTGGGAACATTAGTTGACATTTGCATAGTTGAAGACATTTGTGGAATTGTGGATGGTTCTGTGGTTGAATGTAGTGTTGTGGGAACATTAGTTGACATTTGCATAGTTGAAGATATTTGTGGAATTGTGGATGATTCTGTAGTTGAATGTAGTGTTGTGGGAACATTAGTTGACATTTGCATAGTTGAAGACATTTGTGGAATTGTGGATGATTCTGTGGTTGAATGTAGTGTTGTGGGAACATTAGTTGACATTTGCATAGTTGAAGACATTTGTGGATTTTGTGGATGGTTCTGTAGTTGAATGAAGTGTTTGGGAAGACTGGTTGGCATTTGTTGAACTGTGGATGATTCTGTAGTTGAATGAAGTGATGTGGGAACATTAGTTGATATTTGCGTAGTTGAAGACATTTGTGGAATTGTGGATGATTCTGTAGTTGAATGTAGTGTTGTGGGAACAACAGTTGTCGTCCAAGGTATTGTTGTCGTCGTTTGAACCGTTGTTAGTTCTAATGTTTTGGCAGATGTTGTTGGATGCAACGTTGCTATTGTTACCGTTGTTGAAGATGCTTCCGTCGTTTGCGCGGGTGTTGTCGGAAGACTGGTCGTTGTTGTCGTTGCTGTCGTCGCAATTGTTGTCGTTGTCTGTGTTGTCGTTTTCTGTTTTGTCGTCGTCTGTGTTGTCGTCGTCGCTGAAGTTGTTGTCGGGGCCTTTGTAGTTGGATAAACAAATGCTACAACAATACTGATCCTAATTAGGATGACAATTACATCATATAGTAAAGGAAATTCTGGGTAATCGCTAGAATTTGCCACCTGTGTATGTTTCTTGGGTTACTTCTGGGGCTGCCTCGACAGTCTTTCAGTTACACTTCAGTGATTTTGTGTTTAGTCAAATTCAGTCAATCAAGCATTAATAAAAGTCGTTCCGAAAATCCTTTGAAACAGCTTACTTTCAATGAAGTCCAAGAAATTGATGTTGAACAAATGATTCGAATAGCAAAATTGCAAGATCGATCTGTCGAAAAGGAATCTGAGTTTTTGCTACTTAGGTTTTGCTATTTGGGATCTGCTATTTAGGTTTTTGCTATTTGTGATCTGCTATTTAGATTTTGCTATTTGGGATCTGCTATTTAGGTTTGGCTATTTGGGATCTGCTATTTAGGTTTGGCTATTTTGCTATTTTGTACACATTGTTCTTCTTTTCCAATCTCTTGAACTTCCTCGACCTATTTAATACCTACTCCAGCTCCACCTACTCCTTCTCCAACTACTCTTCCTAGCCTACTCCTTTCCACCTCCTCCTTCTTGCACGATTCAAGAACTAAGCAGAACAAACAACAAAAGCAACCAGTGACAACGGCCTCGCTTAAAACAGACTGCTGCGTCTCATTGTCCTTTTGTGTTGTTCATCGTCCGTCGTTTGCACGAAAACGGCTTTTTGCAAAATGCCGGACTCACGGAAAACTCCAGTGCGTCAGAACAGCGGAACAACTGGAATGATCCAAAAGACGATGCCATAATTCACGGGTCACGAACATCCGGCGACGACATGTGGCAAAGAAGCTAAATGATGCACTTGACAATTATTGCGTGACACGCTTACCTTGAAGAACGGCCTTCGGTTTAGACTTGTAGGCCTAACTAACCTTTGGCCTGTTTCAAGGCACCCGTTTCTATCTATTTCCACTGTGTCTGTATCTATTTCTGTCCCTTGCATCTGTCTTTATTCCTATAGCTGTCTGTGTCCCGTTTGTGTCTGTATCTCTTCGATTCTTCTGTCTTGGCCGGTTTTCCAATGGTCTAGACCAGCGTTTTCCTAGCTGTGGGGTCCACTCAAGTGGGTCGCCAGTTAATTCCAGAAAACTCATTTATAGTCTTTATTGTGTAATTTTTATATTTTGCTGAGCATATGAACGACTTTTTCAGATTGATCGTTGCGCTGTAGTTTTGGGCTGCCACTAGGCTTTTTCTTGTTTGCGTAGTTCTGCGTTGCAGTGGAAACATTATGACAACGGCTACCATCTTGAAGAAAACGCAAAATATTGCTAGTTTTGTTCGACATTTTGCTTTAAATTGAGTTCACTGAATTTGGTAAGTAGTTCTAACATTAAAAATGGACCTTATATTTGACAAAAGAATGGTACGCTGAATCATCGTCCATTTCGAGTACTGATCGTTTAAAAGCAAACAGTGACACTGCGTCAGCAGACTATACCACTGGGACCTTAAATGGCGTGACGCCCATTCAAACGAGCAGCGGTGGTGAAGAATCTGACCCGATAAATTCATTTTAAAATGAGCACGGTCGAGACCATACGGTCACTATAGAGAAACGTGTACATTTACATTTATTTTACATAACAATCACCCGCAGCGAAAGCCAATCGGGTCCAACGCGTAAATACGATGATCGTAATCGTAAACTCGAGATTTCTACAGCGCCGAACGAAAGCTAAGTCGCGGGAACCAACTTATTCACAGGCGCTCAGTCAAAACAAAATCGATAGGCAAGAAGGGTTCGGTTCGAGGTCAAGATCCAAGAGTTAGGCAGGAAATGAGATGTATGTATAGCGACTGGTGGCGAGGATGACTGATCAACCAAGACCTCGGTGTTTGTAATTTGTCTTTAGTTTTTGCTTAAGCCGTCGAAACTGATGCGTCACGAATAGGCAAAGCACCAAGACTGGGAATGCCGATTAAGGTTTTCCTTGGCTTTGTCCAGAGCCATCGAATCTTCATTTTAAACACAGAGACACCTCATCTGTTTTTCTCTCTGTCTCTGGCTGCCTGCCTGTGCCTGTCACACTCGCCTAGAAGGCGTAGTTCAAAACATGATTCGATTAGAACAGAGTTGATTAGATATAGGCTACTTGCGTGGACTGGGTTAGAATTAGACTAGCTCAGATTAGAAATTGACTAGCATAGACTAGAATTAAACTAGTTAAGATTAGAATTATACTTGTTTAGATTAGAATTAGACTTGTTTAGATTAGAATTAGACTAGTTCAGATTAGAAATTGACTGGCTTAGATTAGAATTAGACTAGCTCAGATTAGAAATTGACTAGCATAGACTAGAATTAAACTAGTTAAGATTAGAATTATACTTGTTTAGATTAGAATTAGACTTGTTTAGATTAGAATTAGACTAGTTCAGATTAGAAATTGACTGGCTTAGATTAGAATTAGACTAGCTCAGATTAGACTATCGGATCGTAAGTGATGTTAGCTGAGACATATAATCTCACCTGTGGCCTGTTTTTCGCACAGACCAGCGACGGAGCCAATGAGACCGCCGGAACATCCTTTTGCAACCCAGGACACGGTGCCACTCGACTTCGAAACCTGGGCACAAGGATTCGATGATGGACTGGAACTGGAGAACGGCGAATAGGAGTATCCACTGGAAAGAGACGCTCCCGTGATCCACTTCCAGGCGCCTGATTCGTACGTCAGTCCAAAGTAGAGACCAGGAGAACTGGCAGAGCTGGACGGATCTACAGAAACGAAGAACACCCAGGTCTTCTAAATACGATGCCTCGCAGTTTTTCTCTTTAGAATTGCTATGGATTTCCGTCAGGCCATCATATATCGATAGATTAAACAGTGAGCTCTAGTAGATCAAGACCTTGGTCGTGGTTGCACTGAGAAGCGAAGAAGCGCTGATCAGTTGAACTGAATAATAAATAGTCTGTGTTTAATGCAGTAGCCTTACTTTACACAGTCTTTATATAGCTCCTCTTCTAGACACCTAAGCCTTCTCATATGCAGAAGCAAACACTATGACATGCGTCAATAATTTATCGGCATATATGGTATCGTATATGTAGTGTTGGCCTGTGTTATGGTACGATATATGGTATGGTATCATGATTCGGCGTATGGACTGGTATGGCGTACGCTTGCTATATGATATGGTATTATGTGATATGGTATGTGCATCTACGATTAACGCGAAAGCCGTGTTACCTATGGAGTTGAGGTTGGGAATGAGGCATTCTTCCATTTTGGCGCTTGAGTTGAGGACGGCCAGATCGCCTCCTGCGTTCTTACATTTGCTCTGCACGCCATCACGATTTGGACCCAACAGCAACGTTCCTGAATCCGTCACGACTTTAAAACACGACGGCGTGTTCACGCATGCGTACCATCCAGACGGACACAAGGCGTCACCTGGCGACGAAAATTCGGACGAAATGTTAACGACGCATACTAAGGCAAACAGACAGGCAGACAAACAGACGGACGGACGGACATGGACGGCGATCCGATATGTCTAACGGACTGCGGATTCATTTCGAAACGACGATTGGCATGGCAACGGCGCTTAAGAAGACCGGATCAGATTTACGACAGTTATCTGACCCATCTTACGAACTCACCAACAATTCACCCCTTGCAATCTCTGCGCAGGTCTTTCGCTCAAAACTGAAAACATTCCTCTTCGACAGATCATTTCCTGATTCCTCCTCTTCCCCTTATCTGTCTTGCCGCGACAGTCTGAACGCAGTCTGGTCCATCGTAGCCGTCTGACCTTTGGACCTTGACCTGGAACCGAACTGACTATCAATTTTGCTTTAACTGAGCGCCTGTGAATAAGCTGGTTCCCTCAACTTATATTTATTCTTTCTTTGGGCGCTATAGAAATCTCGAGTTTACGATTACGATTAGATTAGATTGAAGAGGCAGACAACAGACAAAGAGAAGACAGACAGACAGTTTGAACCAACCGTTCGTCTACCAAAATGTTTCCTTAGCGAACATCTGGCAATTTTTAAAGTTGAACTTTCTTGGTAGAAATCAAACTTAATTAAGCGAAATATTTTTCCGTTGAAAATCTAGATTTGTCCTCAACGCCAGTAACTCCACAGATGACTGGAATTGGACACAACTATATGGCTCATACTACTCAGAATTCGACTAGAACGACTGTCCCACTTGGATTTAAGGTAATTGTTGTATCTAAACGTGTATCTCACCATTTGTGTAGCGCCTTTTAAGAGTTCATACAGACGTTTGCTGAATTTAGTCCGCTCTGTAGTTTAATTAAACTTAAGATGGACTAACCTGTTTGAATTCAATTAGTCCTAATTGCCATCTGAAATCTCAGTTATTTGGGGCTTACCTATAGATTCTTTTCTCATCCTAATTCCCTCATCCATCGCCCCGCTCTACTGGACAATTGTTTCGCAAGTACACGAGCCATGTAACAGGTTAAAGGTAAACTGTTTGTTGGGGGCGTTTCTAGTCTGTCATCAGATCGGCTTCTTTGGCGCACCTGAGGTAAACAGAGCTGTCAAATGCCGCACGAACCGCTTACAGAAGAGATCGGATGGAAAGGGTTTTTGCTTACCTCCGTCTGCGAGCAGAAGTGACGTGAGAATCGTCAGTAGTTGTTTACTGGGAGCCATTTGCGCCTTCGTCCATCGCCCACTCAACTTAGAAATGCACAGCAGGTCCGATCAAGGCTGACCGATTGGAACATTCCGAGCGGTGGACTTGAGAAGTTTCCTCGTCGAAGCTAATAGCAAAGCCAACACCTTCTCAACTGCTGTCGATGCGACTTACATAGAGGTGCGACCTATCTATGGAAATGAAGTTGGCATCGGTGTTCGTCTTGCCTTCTTTGTCCGGACCAAGAGGCATCGAATGAGTATGGGCGGAAAGCGACAGCCAAGTGCGAAGGAGCTGAGGCATTCTTGCATGACGAAATCGATGGAACGGAACGGCGCCGCTTGGCGTTTCAGTGGCTGCCAATGGAAAAGCTTCGCTGCCTGTTGTCATCTGCTCGGATCAGATACTTCTGTGTAGTCGACGCTAAGACGTCTGATAGTAAAGTGAAGTACATATGTGATGCAGACATCTAGCCATTTAATGTAACATGTAATCGTAACAGTTAATGACTGTTGGCCACAGTGACTGCTTCCTAACCAGACTGTTTATGTCAACCAAGGTTCTGGCCACATTACATTTCGTTGAATTTACGAATGTTTGGAATTTTAATGTTTACTAGGATATGACTGCGAAGTGGAAGCCAACGCAGGGGCCAACGTTCTGCGGCAAATAAAGCGAAAAGCAGTAAAACCACTGCTGTGGTCATAAATGAAATCAAATGAGGCCATAAAAGATTTAAAATGTCAAGAAATCTCAGGAGAAATAATCGCCCGTATATGTAGTTACCCGAGCACGAGAGCACGCAAACTCTTATTGATTCACTGCTAATGGCGTCAGTTAAGCCGAAGAGTAGGCCTATCATTGATTAATTGGATCTTTCTCGCGCTCTCTGTCTGAGTCTCTCTGTGTCTGTCTGTCTGTCTGAGATTCTGTCTATCACTTTCTTGTATAAGCTTATGTTTACTAAACTAGGAAGAAGAAGCCATTCAGTGGGCAGAGGGTTCGACCTTTGTATGAACAGTTGGAAACTCGAGTGAACAACCTTTTGACTGAACGCCATTCGATCGCTGCTCTCCTACGTTGGAAATCTTTGATAGATTTCGATTAGACCACATTCGATCACTCCTTCAACATAACTAGGGGCAAAATCATCGAACGCTGGAGTTCAACGCGTCAGAAGGAGTTCACTGGCCAAGGTCTGTTTCTAAAATATCTACAATTAATTCTAAATCAAGTAACCACCAGCTATGAGGTCGGGATTTTATGTAAGGGGGGGGGGGCTAAGCCATAGGACGAGGAAAGCTCCAAGGGGAGCTGTCCACTAACATTGTGAGCCAATCTAAATGTAAATGTACACGTTTTTCTATAGCGACCGTATGTCCTCGACCCTGCTCATTTCTTAATGAATTAATCGGATGAGGTCCTTCACCACCGCTGCTCGTTTGAATGGGCGCCACGCCATTTGAAGTACCCGTGTACGGACCGTGCTATAGTAGATAAGGTCTGGTTCGGTTCCAGGTCGAGATCTAAGGGCCAGGCGGGTGGACATCTCAAAAAGTGTAGGCCACGACTAGATAATTAAAGACCAACATTGTCGATTTGACTGAAAGAAACAGCGAGGTTTCCATTAACTCCGGATAAAAGACATGATACGCTCCCATGCAAGAATCCGGCCATTGATGCGCCGACCTACAGATAAATCGCACCCAAATAACACCCGATGCCAAGTATTCTGCAAGACGTGTTGCACACGGTAAGCACCTCTAGTTCAACGTAGTCATTGGCCGCGTGTGACATTTGCACCTGACTGCCGTCCTTTTCTAAGACGATTGAGATGTCGACCGTTCCTGTGTTGTTACGACGTGGTTGATTAACGATCTCTCGGCGACCAGAGAAATATCGATTCTCGCAATTCCCGACCCGGAAGTGATTGGCCTAGTTCACTCAAAGACTCGACCCGAGCCACCCACGACGACGGCGGGGCAGAGATCGCGATATGGGGACAGAAAAAAGGGGGAAAACTGAAGACTGCAAAAAATTGAGCTAATAGATGCATCCTATTCAGGCAGATACAATTCATCACGCCACAGTAACGCTCATTCACTAAATAGGAAGAACTACAATTCACCAAATTCCCAGTAGGCCTACTACATATCACCAGAACCCAATACTAGGCCTACAATGTAACAAAACCCAGGATTAAAACCAAAAACCGAGATTTCAATTCACCAAAACACGAGACTAGAATTCATCGAAATCTTTAGACTTGGAACAATTCTTCACCCAAAACCATCCATGGTCTGAATGAATGATGGACCTGCGCTGTATTCATCGAACTCGGATCACCTCGGATCTACACGACGCAGAGGCCTAAAAGTGGCAACGGCGGCGTCTGCAGTGTATCTTATCTTCTCTGCTGTCGTCTGTTCTCGCTTCTTACGATGCGTCGTCTGCAAAAGACTCGGCTCTTGTCTCCCGTTTATTTGCACAGACGACTTTTATTACTGATTTTTCGTTTGCCCGCTTTCTTATGTAAGCTAGCGCTATATAAACTCATGTTAGGCAAAGCTATATAGACTGATGGAAGAGAAAAGTTCTGTCTGTCTGTGTGTTTCTGTCTGTCTCTCTCCAGACATAAACCAACGGAAGAAAAAAGCTTCACAAATCTCTCGGCGTCGTCGTCTCCATTCAAAAGGCGATTGGCGTCACCCATTTTGCAATTCGAAGCAAATAATTTCCATGGATCGGCTTCAGATCGGACAGATATAGATAGGCCTACACAATTACTGTTACAAACACAATAAAAATACAATTACAGGAGAAAGGCAAATACACGCATAAGACAGGAAGCCAGGCAAACGGCGGACGGAAGTAGCCCTGCGTTAATACGATACATGTCTACATACAAATACATGTATATGCGTATAGTCCACATGCACCGTGTATTCTTTGGACGGCTTCGAACGATCATTCAATCACTGGCGGCTGTGAATAATTCTTGGCTTTGTTCGATGTCTATGAATTTGCGGCAGAAGTCCATTTGTCAAAGCAGTTCAGTGGAAGCTGCAGGCGACGGGAGGGGTTTTCGAATCTACACGTGACGTTGTTGTCATGACGACGGCGTGAAAACCAGCTCAGGTGAAGAGGAAAGAGGAAATGATTCCGATGACGGTTTCCCATAGATCATGAAAACAGTACTTTCTAGCCAGAAGAATTGCCGTAAAAGAGGAAGAGGAGAGACCACACAGAAGGGAAAGAGAGGTGGAAAGGATTTATGCTGATAAAGTACACAAGAGGGCACTTGGTGGTTTCTATAAATGCGGACAATGAGCCAAGGAATCGAATCCCAACAAATGCCTCGTTTATTTTACATCGAGGCATCTTTAAAATCGTTCGATTCTTGTGCCAATGGCAATCTCCAGACAGACGCAGAACATGCACATTTGTCGCTCGATAACCAATACAAAGCGATTGATCATCGATTGTTCGACTCAAAGAACGCATTCGATAGATCAGTCAAGTCATCTATGCTCAGTCAGTCGGTAGTAATTTCGGTAATTCAGTCAGTAGGTTTCAGTTTGGTTGGTAAATGTACAGTACACGTTGATGTACCCGTTAACCAGTGTAGCTAACCAGGCCGGCGCATGTGCTGCGTTTACCCGTTGCCACGAGACACACAGACAGACAGACAGACACTGTCAACTGAACAAGCGCTTCCGTAAAAACAACATACTAGCCGCTCCTCTTCCTTCTCTTCTTCCTCCCGCAAAGCATCCGGAAGTCCAATTCAAAGTTGCAGATAACCGAACAATTCAACTATAACCATTCTTCTGGGACGCATTACAGGCAGACAGACCGTCGGTGTTATGCATAATTCATAAACGTTTAGCTGTCAAGATCTGCTCAAGGGAACAAAGGCACAGGAAGCGTCGTTTGCCTATGTCCGTCTATCTTTTCTTCTGTCAGTGATCAGTCATTTTAAAAACCAGAATTAACCAAACTATTACTTCCAAATTCAGAATTTATTACTTAAGAAATCTCACATCAGCATCTGTCGTATAGCAATTGCCCAGCCAAATGAACCACGGCTCTCATGGCATCAGTGGCTAAATCACAAAACACAAGACGGGTCACAGCTACACTTGTCATCTATTAGAAAACTTTGGAGATGATTTTCCTCGTCAACCTACAAGAAGCAGAAGTGCGATATTAAACTAGAATGACTAGCAGCCATTTGGATTAACTGCTCACAGACTAGTCATAATATGACTATGCTCAGGGTACACTGCACTCAACATCACTCCAACAAAAAATTCAATGGCAGGAGACACGCAGGCTGAGAAAGTTCTACATAGGAAGACGTGAATAAATAGCCAGATGAACAAATAACAATCGATCTTTCAAAGAAACAACCACAGTATCTAGAAATAAGAACCTTAACCATCAATCACCATAAAAGCCACAATCGCTTGAACTTACTACACAGAAATCCTGACTAAAACATTCATATCGACTGTGATGCCATCAGGAGTCAAACAACCGAATTATAACTTAAGATTACGATAAATATATTATTATTACAACCCTTCAATGTACATAACCCTTAATTTAAGAATTTACACAGATTTCTTCTTTGTTTTGGGAATAATTAAATACATGAACACATCCATACTGAATGTAATGTCAAGGGAAATGAGGTCAACGTGTGACCCAAATATATTCCAGCTGTTACTCCCGTTACTCGCTGCACTTGAAACAGAAAAAACTGTTTTTCTCTGTCTTTCTCTCTCTGTCTCTTTTTATCTCTCTGTCTCTCGTAGCACTGCATAATTATCTAAATCTTCTGAATAATAGTTCGTGAAGAGAGCAAAGCTCAACTATTGGATTAACCACTTGCTCAAAGAAATAGGATCTAAATCCATCCCTGAAAAACACTAAACTACAAAAGCTATAACATGATATTCATTACACAAATCTTTTCAATCATAAGCACGATATCCAACAATTTGATTTGAATCAAAACAAAAAATGTGGGAATGTTGGCACTAACTGCGTGCACAGAAGTTGTAAGATTTACTAACTAATCTAAAAAGCAACAATACAATAACAGAACCATAACGACCCAGCACAACAAAACCTAGGACAGCTAGAGGAAAACTCGACATAGAGGATCCTCTGGCAAAACAGACCCAGTCTAAACAAGTCTTCAATCAGACCAACTTGCACTGCTCTAAGTCTCCAGTCACTATGACCAGAATGGCACCCAAGCCACAGCCAGTTTTGCAAGGCTCTCTCTGAACGGTTCTTCTCAAAGGTGCTGTAAGTCTCTCTGAACAGTTCAAAGGTGCTGTAAGTCTCTCTGAAAAGTTCTTCTTAAAGGCATCATAAGTCTCTCTGAACAGTTCTTATAGGCGCCGTAAGTCTCTCTGAATGGTTCTTCTTAAAGGCGCTATAAGTCTCTCTGAATGGTTCTCGTTAGAGGCACTGTAAGTCTTTCTGAACGGTTCTTAAAGGCACCGTAAGTCTCTCTGAACGGTTCTTCTTAAAGGCGCTGTAAGTCTGTCTGAATGGTTCTTCTTAAAGAATGCCTTGCTACAAACATGAATGCCGAGCAACAGCCATACCCACATTTGGGGAAATCTCTTTCAATTTGCTGCACCTGCATGAGACGTAACGCACTCAACTGCAACAAGAGTCCCTCACACAGATTGTAATGTAGCATACTACACAGTT
Organism: Norana najaformis; assembly: GCA_964023275.1. Classification (NCBI taxonomy): domain Eukaryota; kingdom Metazoa; phylum Annelida; class Clitellata; order Crassiclitellata; family Hormogastridae; genus Norana; species Norana najaformis. Next base: position 4,860,026 of record OZ029926.1, read on the forward strand.
TATATAGCACCTGTTCAAGTTGATTAAAAACACATTGCCACAAACATTGTTTGCAAACAAACAAACACTTCGACTGGACCAGTTTGCTCTCTGCTGCCTGACCTCCCTTCCCTTTACATACAACGAACAAAATCAACCAAATAAAAATCATCACACAAATAAGACAGATGCTTAGTTATCAAAATATTTGAAACATTTAAGACAAAAAAACGGATACACGGATCGACAAGGGAATGGATTGAAAGCTTCATCATTCTTTAAAAATCCTTAACTAGAGTATATTTGAAAAAGAAAATGCCTCCTGATTTCCAAGAAAAGTATCTGAGAAAGATCGGTGATCTGTAAAAGCGACAACTATGCAATCTATATGGAAGAGGCGACGATGGATGTCGAGACAAGCGCTGTCCCTCCAATGTCAAGCGACTACTTGTGACAGCCATCGTCTGCCAACAGCGACGAAAGACTCGGGTACCTGCGCCAGAAAATATCACAGCAGTTGTTAGGAATGTTCTGCTTTCAGTCACTACAACTCTTGGCTACTGAGAATCAACAGTCTATACAAATTTATTAGTTATCAAGAGCCGTCTGGTCACACTATTCAATGTGGAATGAACACCCAGCTGCCTCAGCATGTACAACATGACGGTCTGATTGGTTGTATGCTTGGTCTGTTATGAAGGATAGCAGGTTCGACCCTGCCAGCTGAGCAGTCTCTTATAATGACCCTGGACACACTTGTCTCCATCACCCAGCAGACATAATTTGGTACTGGCTTAAGCTGGGAAGTAATGGCAAGTCCTGTCCAGGCAGGACCTTGGGATTCGTACACTGCATCCTCAAATGAGCAACTAACCTACATTATTAATGGGACATGGGAACTACTTTCCCACCGTGCAACAGTTGTTCTCATTCGTCGAGGCAGACGGGCCACTGCATTACGCTCACGGCATACTGTAAAAGGGTTCTGGAAACTGGAAAGAGACAAGCTGAAAGAAGGGGAAACAAGGCAGGAATGGAAAGAGGGAGTCAGGTTCACTTAGATCATGGCAAAATGAGTTACTCATTCACAGAGATACGTAAGACTTAACAGAACATTTATACTGAGTTACTCATTCACAGAGATACGTAAGACTTAACAGAACATTTATACCTTTTCTGAAAGTCTTCGTCATTTTCTGAGAAGTCTGGGACTGGCATTCGGGAATATTTGATTCTCAGCATATCGCCAATTTCATTAATTGCATCTAAAGCCTGCAAAAGGAAAAACTGACTAGAAAGTGACGTTTAAAATCACAGAAATCAGTAAACCATTAAACTCAGCACACAATGGCAAAAGAAACTACACTGACACAGAACCTAATCATACGAATTGAAAGCGAATCTTAAACTACATTCATCGAAGACTTGTGAAAGGTTTTGAGTGGAAAATAAGTGGCATACCTTATCAAGCATTTCTTTGGTGTGAGACGCTGAAAGGCAGAACCTGGCTCGTGAATGAATAATTGATGTTGCCGGGAAACCAACGACAACGGTTGCTACGCCGCGATTAAGACACTCGTGACTAAATGCGCTGAAAACAAAGCCAAAGAACCAATCAACTAAATCCCACCATCACACATTTATACATAGCACCTTTTGCAAACTATCATATCCATCCATTTCTGCCTTGCTCCCATTCCACCTCTTGAAAACAAGACAAAGGCAGAAAGGAAGAACCATGGCAATCAATCAACTCAAACCCCAACTAACGCAATTAAGCAGTACCTTTTAAGGATCTCGACCAGCAAAGATATTTGCACAGATTTACTTGGAAGACAGAATAAAAACCCACAACCTTGGAAAACCACAACTCTAACCTCAAACCCTCCATATGAAGTCCCAAGCTGCATAAGTCTTTGTCTCAAATTTGAATTTATCCATGAAAAAACTGTTAGCAAAGCTGTAAAACTGGGAAATTTAAAAGGGTGTCCCATCGTTGGACAGCTGTGAAAGGCATGGTACATCAGGCGAACTTGGAATCATGTTTCTGAGAAGTTGCTGTACTGGCACACAAGTAAGCATGTGTTAGCTGAAACAGCGCTGCACTTACCAGACCTTTGCAGGGCAGAACAGAAGAAGAGGAACAACTGGCGAGTCCATGTTGCCATAGACGATGAAACCCATTTCGTGAAGACGTCGTCGGAAATAGCGACTATTCCAGGCCAACTGGGCAACACGACTTTGGCCTAAACAGCAAGTCATGACTAGTTTACTGACCTAGTTTCAGACTACACAGCTCTGGCCTAAATAGCACGTCATGACCTAATTCACTGAGGTAGATAAAACCAAGAATATTTGTCATTTGAAATAAGGCCGTCTGTGGACTAAGGCAGGAAAACAGACGAAAGATAAACTGATGACCAACAGAGAGGACTGCAAAATCAAAAAAATCATTTGGGGTCATATAAAATTGAAATTTACTATGAAACATGAAGACATATATTGCAAAGCCAAACTCTGATGCAGACATACTGATAAAAGAGGCCCTAAACAGAAAGCCAGCTGGACTAGACTCTGGTGCCAAAGCACAGTCAAAACAAGAGGAATGAGGCAGCCCACCTTCCTTGGTCCCATCCAATCCCATGACAATTGACATGGATGATATGATCTGCTGAGCCACTGGAGCTGGCATACTCGAAGCGTAGGACGCACTGTGCGACCGAAGACGCAGGAAGTCGATCAACTTCTGCAACAACCAACCACAAAAGCAAACTCACTCACACAACATAAGACAAAGGAAAGTAACGTAACTCTGCTCACTCACGATACCGTCAGCAACCATCCACACATGGAAGGATGTGGCAGCCGAAGTTCAAGCGTTGCAACCAAATTTTATTTACATTTTATATGGCACTACTTTAGGAGACAGTTATCAGTGGAACTCATAACTCGGCACATGTTCAATTTCACGGGAAGCACAGGAATTCAAACAAGATATAATTTCAAGAGAAAAACCAAATATCATAATCATAATTTGAGATTTCTACAGCGCCCAACAAAAGCTAATTCAAGGGAATCAGCTAATTCACAGTGAAAACAAAATTGACATGCAAGAAGGGTTTGGTTCCGGGTCTAGATCCAAGAGTCAGGCAGTCAGTCAGGCTACGGTGGGTGGTGTTTGGAATTCCATCTGCAGGACAGATAAGGGGAAGAGGAATCAGGATAGGATCTGCAGAAGAGGACTGTTTTCAGTGTTGAGTGGAAGACCTTCACACAGAATGCAAGGGGTGATGTGATGGTGAGTTCTTATGACTGGTTAGATAATCATTGCAATTCTGGTGGAAGTTTATTCCAAATGCCTACTTATGCATTCATTTTAGTCCTATTCCTATAACTGACTACACGGCTAAATATCACCATTTGTCACTCTATCATCCACTGCTCTCTTCCCGTAGTATTAGTATTTCGGGCACAGTAGCTGATTGGTTAGAGCGCTTGGCTTGTAATACGAAGAGTACTGGTTCAAGCCTCCCCAGAGACGGTTACTGTGTAGGGACCCCTATCATGTCCTTCAGTCACAGTTTGCTCAGCGCCATTGAGTGATGCTAAGCCATCAGACAATGGCACTTAATAAATGCAGAAATATTAATAATACCTTTCTGCCGCCAATGTATCCACCGGCCGATCCAAAGCTCTTCGTGAACGTTCCCATCATGACGTCAACATCTTGAGGATTGCAGTCCCAGTAATCGACGACTCCACGCCCATGAGGCCCAAGCGCTCCGATGCTGTGCGCTTCATCCAGATACAAATACGCCTTGTACTTCTTCTTCAGACGAATCACGTCTTGAAGCTTCACTATCGAACCCTCCATGCTAGACAACAGTCAACACACAACTCTTTGTAATTATAATATACATTTAAATAATTACATATTGCCGCTTCAAGACCTGGATCATTTTCAAGCTCTTTGACTGAGCGACAAACTTGCATCTCCAGTTTCTGTCAACTTTTAGATTTACAAATTGAAACGATATTCCCTAAATACAAATCTGCAATGCTTCAGTTGCAAAGGGTGCAACGCAAACTTCCAGCTGAAATTACTTCTCAGATCAGCCCATTTATCATTCTACCTTGTGGACAATTGAACCTGGCGTCTCCAACAAATTATGATTTTGGATTGCGATTTTGCCTGGAAGTGACCATCGACTGATGCCTTGGGCACTGTGATAATGATGCTATGGAAGTCTTTAGATTAGATTAGACAACCTTCATGTATTTCCATTTCACATATTTCTTGCTGCTAAAGAAAAACACACACCTGTAGACACCTTCAACGATGATGAGGATCTTTTTCCAGGGTCGTTTGGTTCGTGGCTGTCCATATGTAATCGCCTCACGCAGTTTGCTCTCCAACTCATCCATGTCTACAGAAGCAAGTTCCAACGCTTACTTCCCAACTACACTACTCTACTGTAGTCAAAAGGCAGTTCACTAATAGTTCATTGTCTGTTTACTGTCAGTTCATTTGCTGCTTTTTCATTCAGTAGCTGATTTAATTGTTTAGGAATTTTGAACATTTCACAACTGGAATATAAAACAGAGAAGACCAGAAGGCATAATTCATCTTTTCAGACTCTTTCTCATTTGAATAGAAATAAATTTGCACGCTTCCACTGCATATAACATTTACGTCAAAAACATTTCTCTTGAAAGCGTGGGAAGGACAAGAGGATCGTTAAACCTCAATCTGGGAATACATTGCTACAGAGCACCACAAGAAAAAAATTAGTTTTCCAACAAATTGCTTTTCTCATCACTTCAGTATCATCAAGATGTATCAAACAAACTCAGCCTCATCATTTCAAAAGCCTATCATACAAATAACAAATATCCCTTGGTCCAAAAATGACTATCATTCATTTATTTATTTTCTGTTCAATTTCAAATCTTTTAGAATTAGTTTTTGCTCACAGTAGGAAGGTTCAACTTCAAATAATATCATTACCAGTCAATTGTTCAGCAGTGACCTCTTTCATTTGAGGTCAGCCTCATTAACATACAATAGCACAAAGCCTAACACCCAGTTCCCCTGCCGTGAGTCACATCCTTCCTGAGGTGAACATGAGACACTATTCAAATCCACATGCTCAGTTTTTAACCAGTCAAAAAACAGCTACACATTATTTGCATGTCTGCTTATTTCTCTATTACATTAATTCTCTGTAAGAACCAGTCAAAATATAACCAACTGTTATGCTTGAAAACTCTGATCGTTGCTCCTGACAACCGGGCACCAAGAACAATTGAAACGTGATTCAGCTCATCGCTGAGAATCAAACAGCCCTGGCGGTGAAAAGAAAACAGTGCCCACATAAAACACGGCCTCTCGGTACATCCAACGTTACAGGTAATTTCAAACAAAATTCCATATTTGCTTTAAATACAACTGCTTCTGTCCTATAAAGTCAGTTGTAATGTGAGCATTGTGCTGACACATCTGGCGCAATATAAATCTCCAATTATATTACATTAAATTACTTTGGAGCAGCTTTGAGGAGTTGTCTCAAGTGGTGCTCTGGAAAGGATTGAAACAAAATTCACGGGTAGAGTAAGGCGACGTCAACAGCCCTGGCAGCCACAAGATGTTGTTAAACACTGAGAGTTACTATGTAAACACCTCATAAATTTGCATCACATTAAATGACAATGGCCCAACGTTAGACAGCTAAGTGGTAGCTTCAAATGGTCCACATAAATGTCCGAATGATCAGGTCACTAGTGACTGCAAGCAGGTCAACATTAATTGCTTAAAAATTAGCCAATTAAGCGAAGGACAAGAAACTATAAAACCGTGTACAGCAAACAATGAGATCACCATGGCCTGTGATACGTTTACTGCTCTGCTACTTGACGAAATGCCTTAATTAACTCAGATTTATTGCTCTGTTGATTTGAGAGCTCTGTCCAATCGTCTTAAATATGCCACTTGATAAAGCAAATAAGTCTACTACAGGTATGCAGGCATGTATGTATCTGAGCTTTTGTATAATTGCAGTTCATTGATTACAATTCTATGAATTCAAGAGGTCACAGCTGCTGGTACAATAAGGCTTTACCATAGTAACCAACCAAGTCAATACCTTAATGACATTACCAAGTCAAACTCAAGGCCTCTGTGATGTCAATTCATTTAATAGTGAATCAAGAAAAAAACAGGAAGATCATAATGGCTGGGAAACTGTTTTCCTTCGTTACCTTTCCAACCAGAGCTGGTATGTTCATCGAGTTTGTTGCAAAACCCATTCCAAATGCAATCACAGATTCCACTCCAAGAAACTCGGCCACCAAACGCTCCAACTCGGCATTGATCTTTGTATTTCCTGAAACAATGTTCACAGTTTTACACAGAAAGGTAATCCTGAGATTTACGGGAGATTAAGGAGATACGGGAAATTTTAGAAACTCCCAGCTGCACTCCACTCTTCAAGACCTGTGTACAAGAGGAAACTCACAAACTCAATATATGCAAATGCACCACTGTTTTCCAAAATTATAAAATTTGGCAGACCTCTTTCTCTTCGTAATCTAAGCATAAGTGTCGCTGCCGCCAATCACAGATCCACAAGCTGAGAAAGGAGGACCAATAATTTTAGGCTGATGTTTCAGTTTGACAGGAAATCTTTTCTGACCACCTTTTTTGTAGTCCTTGCCACTTTTGGAGCCAGTTTTACAATGTTTCCGTATTATCACTGCCTGTTTCTTCCCGGGGCATCCCTCACCGACATCTGTTTGGGGCAGCAACTCACTGGCATACCGCAAAACGCCAAATGAGGCCAAATTGCCTCCCACTGGATCTACCCTTAACTATCATCCTAGATTTGGATGACTCACCGATTTCATGACGACTGCTGCAGATTCCCAGGCCGTAGTTTCTGGTGGCAACTTCAGCTGCTTCAGCACATGGACCGTTGTTCTCGGCAAAACCCAAGTAGTTGTACGACCCCATGTTCGTCACGTGCAACTTCTGACCAGTAAACCTTCACATAACAAAGCACAGGAGATACATACAAATGTACACACACACACACACACACACACACACACAATATCGTTTCCAATGTGTCACTGGTCATCATATATGTATGCAGAGCATCAGAAACACGAGACGCTGTATTAGACAATCGAACGCACCTGAACGTCCAGCCGTGATCATCCGTTTTGCGTTCCATGAGATCGAATTCTGCTCCAGGGACGCTACAGATTGGCCGGTTCCAACAGTCACGCACTCGTCGATATAGGTTGCGCGTGTAGAAGCTTTCAAAGCTCTGGTACAGTGGCACCCAACCCTAACAACCAAACACACACACAAGGCGGACTTTTAAAACTTTCCAAGGCTAAAGCTTAGCCTTCATTTTAACCAGAAGTTAACATTACCATCTGATAAACATCAACATAGAGTTGAACAATTCTGCAGTATGTTTTGACACCAATGACAAATCTCTTCTAGTGGACGAGCTTTCTGTTAAATCAGCTAAACCAGATGCACTGCTGACAGCGATCCAACAACTGGGCAGCCTGACTTTCTCTAAAACAACAGGACAGCCTGTCTTTCTCTACACGATAAAGAATCAACCACCAATTTCACACGACTGACCAGAATTCAGACATCATGTTGAAAAGCATTCCTACTATGACCACACAAAAACCAGCATTAGTTGTCATCATCTAAAAGCAGCAGAGATCTGTACCTGCATGCATCAAGGCATGATTTATATAACTGCTTCTCACAGCTCACCTCTGGGACGTACTCCATTGCCACCGGCACCACTTCCAAGTGACATCGTCGAAGGAGTTCTCGGAAATGGCCAAAGAGAATCAGTATGCCGTATCCGAGGTAAGTCATGATGGCCACCAGCAACGGAGTCTCCTCAAACGACTCAAAAACCTTACGTTGATGACAACCATCTCCTTTTCCTCTTCCATCTTCACTCTGCTGGAAAACATGAAAACATAAAAGATTGCCTAATTCAGCAAAAATATTTTGCATCTGTTAATCTACACTTTTTGACTCTTCAACCACCATAGAAAAAATGAACTACTTTGATGAATATTTTATTAACTTCAAAATCTTCCATTGCCCAAATCTTATTAAACTAAGCTGAATTATTATTGATGTACAAGTTAATCCTATGAACAGATTAGGTGCTTTTAATATCTGTAAAGGTTTTCTTTAAACGCAGTAGCAATTATAACTGACAATGTCAGTTACAGTCACTTAATTCATGGCATATCACCCAACCTACTTAAACATCAATTAAATTCAAAGGCTCTTGTAAAATGACAAAGTCAGAGAATTACGTTGCAACTCATATGACCATAGATAAAGTACTTCTCCCAATTCTTAACACGACAGCAACCAGAACTAAGATTGGACAGCCTTTCTGTAGTCTGTCCAAGGATCTTTGATTGGTTTTACCAGCTCATCCTATTTTGTGAAAGATGCATTCGAAGCTCCAGCCGGAAGCGAAATCAAAGCCTAAATAGGCCAACTTACTTACTTGAAAATTAATTATCTGATCATCTGAACTTCGAAAAATGTATCCTACATTCTGCATGGCAAAAATCTACGCATTATAAGCTTGATATCTCCAATGATCTACAATCAGTTCTTATCAGTAACCCGCACGCCAACTTATCAGTGTTTGTTATATCAAGCCTTTTTTGATCGGTGTCATGACGAAGATGTCCACACGCATGCCCGCCCAAAAAAACTTCCTGGATGAAAAACTAATAGTGCAATGATGGCTGTATACTAACCTGTAGTTTTGGCTGAAATTCCGACGATTTCCAAAAATTCTCGCTGTTTCCACAGGAAATCGAATCAGAGGACGCGGCACACTCCTTTGGAAAACATTTTTCGTTCCACTTCTGATCGTTGCCAACCATCACAGCGTCCATGTTGGGCCAAAACGCCACCCAATCGCCTTCAACGTTAGATCAACAACTGACCAATAACGGTTGCGATCTCAACTATTGCCCGTCCAATTAGATTGCAGTAAATCTAAGCGATTGCAACTTTTTAACAAACGTCCATTCTTATTGAATTTATTAAGCGCCAGTATATTTGACAGCATCAATCGATGGCGTTGAGTAATTACATGAAAAACGTGCTCAAGAACCATCTACTCAGTAACCGTGTCAGTGGAGACTCGATCTCGTAATCTCCGTGTACAAGCCGAGCGCTCCATCCAATCAGCTACAGTGCCCCTCAGTCTTATAAAGTTCTCGCATAAGAGGGCTTTGTCTACAACGTTGTTGAACTTTGCTCAAAATTGTTACAGTTTTGCTTTTCTGACGTCTGCCGAAAACGTAAATCATTCCAAATGAATTTTTTTTACATTATCAGAAATAGCAGACACTTTTAAGCCGTAAAAGTAAGCGACTTTAAAATTTTAATCAAAAATTATATTTGAAATATATTTTTAATTTCTTTCGAAGCATGTCATTTGGTTAGAAATTATATCTAGAAATTCTCAGCAATTTAAAGTCTTACTGTTTAACGACAGGATAGGCAAGTCTGGTTGAACCGGTTTTGTCAAAAAGTAAGAATCGTTTTAAGATAAGACATTGCGGAAGTGCGATCACCGTGATGTTGACTTAAATGGCTGAACAGCAGACAATATCAGATGAAACTTCGCCACTGCCTAGTTTTGTGGTAGTGCCAGTCCCAAGCCAGGATAAAGGAGGAGGATGACGTCAACGGCCTTTGATGCCATAAGATGGCGTTAAACACTGGAACTACTACTATATCAGATGTCAACAACTATTGCTCACCTTGTCGTCATGCGCACGTGATGTCGGGCGATGAATTCCCGTCATCGCGTGATGCGTCTGTGATTATTGGGCCATTCATTGTAACAGTTATAATGGCTTCCTGGTTTTCGATAAATGACTCAGGTCTTTTGCCGTCCTACATCATTACCATACAAACGTGGTTTGGCCATTACTTATATGCAAATGAGAAGAGAAGAATTGCAGTGTATAAAGCTAGCCCTGCCAGACAGTTATGGGTGTGAAGTGTTAGCGACTTCATGTTCTCAGCCTCGGCATATGAGAGCGGGTCAGGATACTCATTACAGCTGATCTGGCTAGGGGGCGGAAGTGGAACCGAAATCTCGGAATAAATATCTGCCCTGACGGGGATTTGAACCCCGACCTCTAGGTCGACAGTCCACTGGACTATCGTGCTTCTTCCAGGGGAAGAGAATGAATCAGCTCAGGGTTTCTGGAAGAGAATTTTTCAGAATTTCGATTAAAAGACCTATGCGGTGATTGCAAGAGTTGCTATGTTGACAGTTCGTAGGATGCGTCAAATAGGATATGGCTGCCATAATTATTCCAGACTGGCCGAGCAACTGGAACTTCTAATGCTATTAAAATGTAACTGTGTAGTAGCGACAGTAGAACTTTTGCAGTTAGGCCTATATCCGCAATTAATAATTCTCAGGAAGTACTTAATTCTCCAACTGCACAATTCAACTGCAATGTTCCCTTGTTAGGAGCTATGGACAGTCACAGTGTATTAATTGAATGTCGGCGATTTGGCCAAATATTGTCACAACTGTGGAACTATAATATCCTCGCTGTAAACAATCGCGATGCCTGTAGGGCCACCGTGTGACTCATGATTCAAAAGCACGCAATTTTTCGACCACTGGTTAGCAGACGAAGTAGTTACGGGCCTATAATATTTCTGTCTCAGTTAGTCTAAGTGCTCGACAATAGTTGCTTTGTTTTAACCTTGATGGCAGTGAAGGACCGCGGGAGCCCAGTTATTAGAACGCTCAGCTTGAAATGTTCGAGCCTCCTGGCCTGAGACGGTTACTGTATAGGGACCTTGAACAAGTCCTTCACTTAATTGCCCAGCGCCATCGATTAATGCGTTGTCATTAGGTAGCGAGGCTTAATAGATGCAGAAATAACACAAATAAATACGCACACTCATAGGGCTCTGTGCATAGGCCTCAGCGGACAATGACTCACACTATGAAAGCCTCATTGACTGTCGACAATAGACGCCTGTGAGGAGTCGTCAAACGAACAACGTAGGCCTCTGTGGCTTAGACTAAAGGCTTAGGATTAGGCGTCTCATTCTCCGTTGCGTTCCTGTCATAGTCAGTCGGCCCAGAAGGACCACTGGCCCTGTAGGCCCTGACGCCTCTTTCTTTACTTACTTCCTTCCTCTACTTCTCTTACGTACTTTCTTTTATAGGCTTTTGGCGTTGGACTTGTTTCCAAGATCCAGTTTCAACTATGGAAATGATCGTCTGGGCTGCTTCGCCAATTTCAGCTTAGCAAAGGTCAAAGTTTTCCATGTGTAATGGCAGCATTCATTCCATTTTCCTGCACAGCAGCAGATGACTGCCAAATTCATGATCTAGGTTCATTGCATCGCAGATCTATTCCCAAAGTCATGGTTACGGGTCCATTGTATCGCAGGACTAATTCCAAAGTCATGGTTACGGGTCCATTGTATCGCAGGACTAATTCCAAAGTCATGGTTACGGGTCCATTGTATCGCAGGACTAATTCCAAAGTCATGGTTACGGGTCCATTGTATCGCAGGACTAATTCCAAAGTCATGCTTACAGGTCCATTGTATCGCAGGACTAATTCCAAAGTCATGGTTACGGGTCCATTGTATCGCAGGACTAATTCCAAAGTCATGGTTACGGGTCCATTGTATCGCAGGACTAATCCAAAAGTCATGGTTACGGGTTCATTGTATCGCATGACTAATTCCAAAGTCATGGTTACGGGTCCATTGTATCGCAGAACTAATCCAAAAGTCATGGTTACGGGTTCATTGTATCGCAAGACTAATCCCAAAGTCATGGTTACTGGTCCATTGTATCGCAGGACTAAGCCCAAAGTCATGGTTACGGGTCCCTTGTATCGCAGTACTAATCCCAAAAGTCATGGTTACGGGTTCATTGTATCGCAAGACTAATCCCAAAGTCATGGTTACGGGTCCATTGTATCGCAAGACTAATCCCAAAGTCATGGTTACGGGTCCATTGTATCGCAAGACTAATCCCAAAGTCATGGTTACTGGTCCATTGTATCGCAGGACTAATCCCAATGTCATGGTTACGATCCATTGCATCGCATGACTTATCCCAAAGCTCTGGGCCCATGTCAAGAGAGAAACGCGCCTAAAGGAGGGACTTACTTAGCGGAGAACAATTACGCTCAGGGCAGTTTTTCCTTAAGCCCATTTCATGCTTCGGTCTGTTTTACGCCTAAGTTTGTTTTATGCCGAGATCTATTTTATGGTTAGGTCTATTTCATGCGTAGGTCTGTTTAATGGATAGGTCGAAGGTCAATGCGCCTCTGAGTGTGAGGATGCCGGTTCGCATACCGATAGTGGCTTATTGAAGAGATTTCAATCTCGGGCTAACAAGGTCCATGCACGAGGACCTTAACTGGCGTGGCACCCGTTCAAACGGGCAGCGGTGGTGAAGGATCTCACTCAGTTAATTCATTGAAAAATGAGCAGGGTCGAGGCTATACGGTAAGAAAGCCGTGTACATATAGAAAGCCGTGTACATTTAAATTTCGTTGGTGCTAGAAAGGATTCGATTAGTGACGGCACGGACTATTAGTGCGGAGAATCTTCCACAATCGGAAGATTATGGAAGAGTCTCGACGTGCATGATGTGCGGAAGAGAGTTCTTAGAATCTGAAGGTACTGGTTTTGTATTTTTTTCAGTGACTGCTCTTTCGAGTTGAAATTCGAAGAGAGGCTTGATCGATGTTCGATTGAAATTGGGAAGCAGAGGAAAGATTATGAAGAAATTAAAGAAAGAGAAACGAGCAGAGCTGAAGCAACTGTTTTCGAAAAGAATTCGACAGACGTTGATTGAGGTAAGACAACAAAATTAACCAGCTATCAGTATTATCCATAACATAGCAAAGCGGAGCAGCAGCTGTGGCGTATGACGAACCCTCGGCCACTAAGTCGATTTGCTGCACAGAGCGTTTAGCAGAGTTTTAGTTTACGCCACATATATAAGCTACATAAATTGCTCCTTATACTGAATCTGAACATGATGCCGCTGAAAGAGAGAGAGACAGACAGACAGACAGACAGACAGACAGACAAAGACGCGCAATTCTGCCAGTGATAACAGCCGATCTGGATAACTACTTGAGTGACCGACTGCGCCTTCGTCTCGTGTCGGATCGCGACATCTCAAACGGAGATCTCAGGGTCATATCCATTCGAACATGACGTCATTTGAACTGATCTTATCCCACTGACTGACTCATGCATTGACTGATCGACCGACAGACTGACTGAATGATTGATTGATAGAGTCCTTGTAGAAAGATTTATAGATTGATTGAGAGCAAATCACTCAGTATTGAATCGCAAGATCGGCTCACAACATCTAGCGAGTGAAATCACAAAAGCCTCTAAATCTAGTAAAGGAAATAGCCAACTCTTCTACCGACATCTAGCGAATGAAATGGCAAAATTATCTGACGACACAACAAACGAAATCACAGAATCCTCCTCTATCGACATCTAGCGAATGAAATTCCAAATGCCACTATCGACATCTAGCGAATGAAATGGCGAAACCCCTAAGCATGAAATAGACCTAGCCCGTAAATAGGTGTAAACACGTAATAGGTTGTGACTTGACAGATATGTGCGGGTAACATAAGGCTCTTTTTCTCTATTCCTCCTTAAGCTAACTTCTGCATTCGTCTTCATCATCGCATCGCAAGCCATCTGTATTCTTGCGGTGTCCTTATTCGCTGCCTTTTTGCCAGGTCTTCAGTCTTAAATCTTAGTCGTGTGACCTTGTAGCGGGTTCCCTCGAGGATTCGGCGGCAGCTCATCAGAGCCTCTCAGAGGTTGTTTCTGCTCACTTCCGGAGGAGCCCAACCGGAAGCAAACTTAGAATCTCTGGTTGCTGGGATCCTAGGGTTCGAACTGAAGTTCATTATCATATAGAGACGCTGCCGAGCTCCCGCATCGCCGTAGAACACTGAGTCCTGGCCAGCTATTCGTATACTCCTACTTAGCGGTGGGAGTTCGCCCTATTCTTGGGGTGGTTCGCGAGTGTCACAGGCTGGTTCTGTATTTGAGGCCAGCGAAACAGGTAGCAACCTCTACTAGAGAGGGATGAGCAATCAAAACCGTCCCGTTGATTTTTCTTGGTCTTCCGTTCCCTTCTTCTTCTGTTCTGTCTCGTCCCTTCTGTTCATCTGTCCCTCTGTTTCTTTCTCTCTCGATTCAGAGAAATGCTACATGGTTGTAACATTGAGAGGAAGAGAGAGAGAAAGCGAGACACACACACATTCACACCCTAGGCCCAGGGCGAAATGGAAAGCGGCGAGAGAGATGAGAAAGAGAGGAAGACATGAAGAGAGGAAGATAGAAATATTCAGTGCATGGACGCACGTACGAATGAATGAATGAATGAATGAATGATGGATGGATGAATGCATGTGCGTGGATTCATAAAATAATGAGCGGTGAATGCGCCAATGAAAACCCACCATCATCAGTTGGTGCCAAGGGAACAACGAGCGCCATGGGAAAGAATCGTCGTAGCTTACGTGGAAATGATGCTGCTGCTGATGATGCTGGTGAACAGCAACTGGAGCCGCGGCTTCAGTGGCTGAGCAGCAGCTGCAGGACCACGCAGGATAGATGTACGACAGAGGGACGGCGAGAGAGAGAAGGAGAGAGACAGAGAGAAAGAGAGAGACAGAGTGATTGAACAGATTGACGATCTAATATTTTGGTTAATAGCGGAAACAATCCGTCATAGAAAGGAAATTGAAGTTTAATAACGCCTAACAATCGCCACCGCAGTCATTACATCAACTGCCGCCAGATGTCTAAACGTTGCTCTCTCTCTCTCTCTATGATTGTGTCTGTCACTCTGTCTGTCTCTGTCTGTCTCTGTCTGTCTCTGTCTGTCTGTCTGTCTCTCTCCAAATACACGCAAACGCTCCCATATATCCATCGATATGCAGATATATCGCTGTATATGTTGTTCCGATCGAAATGAGGGATTGGGTGGGGTAGAGGCAGCGATGTAGGGCGATAGATATTCGTTGCATCCTCAGATTAATTGTCTCCACAGCCGCAAAGCTCATAATGACTCTAACAGAATCTAAAACAAGGCACGCTCAACGCACGCACGGACCGACGGACGGACCGACGGACGGACGGACGGACGGACGGAGGGTTAAACGCCGGTTGTTGGCTCAAATCTGGCCAATTCTACCCTTCTTCCCAATTCCATGCATCCGTCCGATCCAAATCCATTATAGACAATACATGTGGAAGATACAACGGATGTCATGGACGATTAGCGAATTGATGCTTTGACAAACTGCTCAAATATACACAGACTTTGAATCGGAATGTATACACACGACTGCTGTACACAGGTACACAGACACATGCACAGATACACAGACGCATGCACAGATACACAGACACATGCACATATACACAGACGCATGCACAGATACACAGACGCATGAACAGATACACAGACACACGCACAGATACACAGATCAACATGCATACATATCATCAACGACCACCCATTGACACTTAACTGCGCCATAGAAGCTTTTACGTCACTTAATTACTTAGTCGACTGATTAATGGTTGAGCGGGGAACTGAATGAAGGAACGATTGAATGTCTTCTTACTTTCTAGTTCTATCATCTTAGTTTCATGATTACTGTAACTCACTTCTACTCGGTGTCGCAAAGACAAATCTGTACAAATTCCAAATGATTCAGAACTCCTTAGCAAAGCTATAAATGAAACTCCGAAATTTCAATCTATCACCCCACCCACCCATCCATTCCCTAAACCCCACCCCACCCACCCTTGCCTACCCTACTCTAATCCTGGCACTTGTGAAACTTCGACCTAAGTCGTGAGTTATGTGCTAGCCTTTGAACTAAGGTTAGGCGCGTAGGTAAGTTTGTTTAATGTTCACCGATGCCAATTGTGAGAAATTCTGTTTTTGAAGGGCTAAGGCATAGAATCGTAATCGTAAGTTCGAGAATTCTACAGCGCTCAACGAAAGCTAAGTCGTGAAAACCAGCTTATTCACAGACACCCAGTCAAAACAAAATCGATAGTCAGGAAGGTTTCAGTTCCAGGTGAAGATCCAAGAGTCAGGCAGGCAGGCAGGCAGGCGGTCAGACGGCTACGGTGGATGATATATCGAATTGGATCTGCAGGATAGATGAGGGGAAGAAGCGGAATGGGTATAGGATCAGCTGATGAGGAATGTTTTCAGTTTTGATTGAAAGACATGCGTAGAGACTGCGAGGTGAAGTGTTGGTGGGTTCTCTTAAGTGATCCTTCAGGGTTCTCTCAAAGGCACTCTCTCCAGTGGATTGTGCTATGAAGCAATCATCGATTGATACCTCGTGCATTACGCTAATGGCGCTATAGAAGCTGGCTGATTAGATTAGATGTGACTCTCTAACTCTGTGAATATTCGGCAAATGAATTCTACGTTGATGGAGTCGTCTTCTGAATGGACGGAGGCGTCAGGATGTCCTTCACCTTTGCGTCCACGGTCTACAATCAACTCACTTTGCCAGCGCCTCAAGCTTTGACCTGTAAAGACCTTTGTGGATCTATGGCAGCTAGGAATGGGCGGCAGCAGAGTTTGGCGCCAAATAAATAAGCCCAAGGCCGTATTTAAGGAATGGGGTTTAAGGGTTGAAACGGCCTCTGAAACTCTTCTAACTGTACCCTGTCAGAGTGAGTCAGAGTGGAAAGAAGGACGTGAAAGGCAGAGAAATGGTATCTGAAAGTGAGGTAATGAAAAACGTCATCCGAATGTTTTCTTGATCAATACACAGAGCCGGGTTAAATCTCTAAAACATCTTCGAACTCTCCTTTCAGCCGTGAATGGAGTCGTGAAGTCCATTTCTAACGTTAGCTGTGTCGGTTCTTCCGATTTAAGAACATAGAGCAAAGGCATCCTCTCTTTCTGTCTGTCTATCTGTCAGTCTGTCTGTCTGTGTGCGTCTATCTGTGTCTGCCTGTCTGTATGTTGTCAGTCAGTCAGTCAGTCAGTCTGTCTGTTTGTCTGTCTATCTGCATATATCTATGTCTGCCTGTCAGTCAGTCAGTCAGTCTGTCTGTCTGTCTGTCTCTGTCTGCCTCTATCTGTCTCTATCTGTCTCACACTCTCGGCCGTTGTTTATACAATATTTATATGTTTCTCACGACAAAGACGACGACGACGACGACGGTGGTGGTGGTGATGTTGGCGCTAGAGGTGGTAGTGGTGGTGGTGGTGGTGGGTGGGCGCGGCGGGTAGATGAGTCGGGTGGTGCGTGTTGTCGTCAAGAGGGCCAAACAGTGCGGCCGTGGCGGGCCCTTGTTTACAGCCCCATCGGTTGATCAGTCTCTTATTAGGCGGCGTTTCAACGCCACTGGCGAACGGAAACACGGTGCATGCTGGGACCAGGACCCGGATGGAGGGAGGGAGGGGCGTAGGGACGGAGCAGCGCTGGTAAAACATGGAAAGCACAATAGGTCGATACTTTAGTCGATGCTGTCAAAGGTTATCAAATGCCTTGCGCGATTCCATAAACAGTGTCAACGACCGAACACTTTGGTCTCGCTCGCTCGGATACAAGTCCAGATCACCAACACACACAACCATATATAAATACTCACACGTACATACACGTCACGTGTATATATATACACACTCTTACACGCACATACACTCGCTTGTGTGTGTATATATATATAGATATAGATATAGACAGATATATGTGAGCTTGTATGAGTTGGTTTTTGTGTGGGCGCGCGAATGGAGTGTGTGTTGGGTCTGAGGCTGGTTTCTTCAATACTTCTATTTACAGTTTCTTTAGACGACGGCCATTAAAAAGACCACCATGCAGCAGGCGGACGGAAAAAGCATAGGAAGCTTGGATGAAAGGCAGGATAGATGGTTGGATGAAAGGATGAATAGATGGATGGATGAATGCAGGGATGGATGTAAGGATGGATGGATGGAGGGAGAGAGGTATGGATGGATTGATGGAGGATGGAGAGAAAGAGGAGAAAAGTGGAGATGGATAGATGGAGGGAGGAAAAGAGGGAGAGAAGGAGGGAGGGAAGTAGAGGTGGATGGATGGAGAGAGGAGGAGAGAGAGGAAGGGAAGGATGGATGGTTGGATATGGAGATGCCTACCAGCTGAGGGTGTGTGGACCCTGAGGGTGTCGTTGAAATTGGATCGAGGACAACATTTACAAGACAACCGCGAAAGTCGTAATAATAATTTCTTCTCAGTTCGCAGATATTTAAGTAAATAAATTATTTACAATTATTTACTGCACAGTTTTAGCAGAAAATAGCGAAATGGAGAACTCGCAATTGACGAGATTTATGCAGCGCCTTTTCTGTACACCGGATGTAGTATGCATCTGACAGAAGTTAGATTAGTCATGACAAATGATTCGATTTTGAGCCAGAGCAGCAGAAATTCTTCTTTAAATAGAGCTTACAAAGAAACTTATAGCGCCAGTTTTTTGTATGTCTGCAAGGGCAGTGGTCAATGTTCCATAGAGTTCGTCAATCGGTTGATGTGTGCGGCCGCAGGAGATGAACCGGAACCGGAAGTGGACAGACCGGAAGCGGGCGCCATCTTGGCATTGCCCTGCAGCCAGTCTTTGTAGTAGGGATGTTGGCGCAGAGCAGACAGTTTATCCGCGCCGAGAAATAGTTCGCACGACGATGCCGACGGCGGAGGAAAGTAGTTCTGCAGGTCGAGAACGGAAATGGCTTGGAGGTCGGCGGCGGCGGCGGAGGAAGCGGAGGCATAGTGGTCGAGTGCGATTGGCTTCTGATGCGTCAGGTCAAGGATTCGATCGACGCTGAAGGCAGAGGGCGCCACAGGTGATGCATGGTGGCGCGGAACGACGGCTGCCGGTGGAGCTGCCATCTGGTGCTGGTGCTGGTGGTGCTGGTTCCAGCTGACTGATGGAACGGAACCGTTTTCGTCTGGTAGAAGTCGCTGGTTGTCCTGGTCAGCCGGTGGTGATGGTCCAAACACTCTCAGCTGATAGGCACCTCCATATCCCCCTCCCCCTTCTCCTCCTCCTCCTCCTTTTCCTACTCCTCCTCCCTGTCCGTCGATGCTGCCCGTAGCAGCTGCTGCTGCTGCGGCCGCTGCTGCTGCTGCGGTCATCACAGCGTGGTACTGCTGCTGCATTTGCCAGAGCACGGGATGGAGATGAGGGTCGGACCATGAGGGTGCGCCCAACACCCCCCTGCACCCTGCTTCGAGCATCCTCCTGTCGCCGCCCACCAGGTGGTAGCTGCCTCCCTGGACATGGTGGTGAGGCTGGTGGTGGTGGTGGTGATGATGGGCGAAGGCGGCCGCCCTTCGAACGGCGGCCAGGCGACTGCGGGAGGCAGCGGACGAGGTGCGACGGCGCAGTTTCCCGGTCGTCCCTCCGATGAAGACGTCGTCTGCGGAGGGGTCGAGCATCCAGTAGTTACCCTTGCCGGGGTCGTCATAGTGACGGGGCACCTTGACGAAGCACTTGTTGAGCGATAGGTTGTGCCGAATGGAGTTCTGCCAGCCCTGCTTGTTCTCGCGATAGTAGGGGAAGTTGCGTATGATGAACTCGTAGATTCCGTTCAGCGTCAGTCTCTCCTCTGGACTGCTCCGTATCGCCATCATGATCATCGCGTTGTAACTGTAGGGAGGCTTCTCCGCCCGGCTGTTGCCTGCACCCCCTCCGCCCCCAGAGGGCGCCGGGGACTTCGTCTCTCTGCCGCCCTGGGCCTCGAGAGGCGACGGGTCAGAGTTCGATGAGGCTGTAACGACCTTTGACCTTTCCGTGGAAGACGACGACTTCTCACAACCGGAAACTATGACGTCAGTTCTCTCTTCGAATGTCGCCGATGTTTCTATAAACGAACACAATCTCAAATTAATCTAACTGATTGAAATTTAAATGTAATAGAATCAAAAAGATCAGAAAGAGGTACCTACAGGCGCTATATTAAGTATCTACTTACATAAACACATCTGCTTTCGCTCGTATAGGTTTGGTGGAGGAATTGGTGAATGACAATTTTACATGACCTCACATGACCTATGGACATCGATTGAACGAAAATGACGGCTATAACCAAACACCATTATTAGACCTATATTGATGGATTAAGAGAGAGCCACAATATGTCGCTAAACACTCGATAGTAATATTACAACAATTGCTAATCGTCACATATGCGGCTTTGCTTAGACATCTACCTACGAATCACTCTCTCAGTCCTAATCTAATCTAATAATCTTCAAATTAGATTACTATATATGTGTGTAAATGATCTTTAGATTAGATTACTGTATAAAATAATCTTTAGAATAGATTTATTAGATTAAATTAAGATTGAGAGGATGATTCGCAGGTAGGTGTCTAAGCAGAGCGGCATACGTGACGATAAGCAGCTGTAATATTACTACTTCGAGTGTTTAGAGACATCTTGTGGCTGAGGACAACCTCTGTTGATCGTTACTTTATAAGGATTCATCTTTCTATTTTTATAGCGCCTTTAGAAACTTCACAAAGACGATTTATAGCCTTGTATAAGATAGAAAATATGCATCCCTCAACTGACAGTCTTCAACTGTATACAAAAAGTCTCATCGATGAACTACAGCGACCAGTTTTAACTGCTGGCATATATTATGCAGACTGACCATTACTACTACTACTACTACTATTACTACTACTACTACTACTACTACGTTGTTATTATTATTGTTATTATCATCACTATTATTAAAAGTAGTTGGATTTAGGTCGTCTGGAGTCGTTAATTACTTTAGTTGTTAATCGTATTGTTCATAAGGTACTTTTTTATATTAATTACAACAATTATTTAATTAATGCAACTTTTATTTAATAATTGATGTTAAAATCATATATTCTAGATGAAGCAGTAATCGAAATTATATCTCACATCTATTACACCACTTAAGTTTACCAACATTGCTTTAATGTTAATCAATATTATTCATTTTCTAGTAAAAATATATCAGACTTTCAATATTTCCTTATCTCTGCGGTTAAATGTTGTGCTCATAAGGTGATGTAGGGCTGCAATGATTTATAATGATTTGCAATGATTTGCAATGATTTGCAATGATTTGCAATGAATTGATCTGTGTCTCATGCACAAATTTAATGAATTCTTATAAATTCAGCGATCAAAGAGGAGCCGAGCATGAAGCCGTCTTCAGATGACATTTCATATGTAGTCGAATATAGAGTAGAATTGAGTCGCATAAAGTGGAATAAGTAGACAAATGTAGAAGGGTAGCACAAAATGAAGTGGAACAGAGTGGAATAGAATGGAATAGAGTAGAATAGAGTGAAATAAAGTGAAATCGACATAGGCTAGAGTAGGGAAGTGCAGAAAAGAGTAGAACAAAGCAAAGAAGAAATAAAATGGAATAGATTTTATAAAGCAGAGAAAAGCAGAACAGAACAGAGCGAACGAATGGAGTGTCATAGAAATGAGTGGAATATAAAATAGAAATAGAATACAGAATAGCATCTATAGAATACCATCTGTAGAATACCATCTATAGACTAGAAAGGAATGGTATGCAATTGAAAACATTGCAAAACAGCACTTGAAATACTGTCGTTCTATATACTGCACGGCATAATCTAATTTTCATCGCATTGATAGAGTGATTTCGCCTGCGCCTAAATTAAGGCTGCACTGCTTCTGGTGTCACTGTCACTCCATCGATTCACACCCTGTCCTGTTGCTTCTGCTTAAGATGACAACGCATAAGACAGGAGCTCATAAAAAGAATTATCTCAATGCAAGGAGCGGCTCCTTTTCGGCGCTCGAGGCGTTCTTCTTAAAAGGCGCTGCATAAATCTGCCTAGTTATATGTGTGGCGACGAGGATTTACATTTCCTCTGTCGCAGCCGAAGACTCACCTGACCGCGTAACGTCGTCATTCGTCCGGCAGGTGGAGCGTCGACTGCTGAACTCTGACCCCTCTTCGTCGTCATCAGTTAAGTCGAGCGGATCGAGGTTTTCGATGTCCACTTCCGGGTCGGCGCTTGAGCTGCACACTTCCGGGTCAGAGTTCATGTCTTCCGGTGGCGACCCGTAGCCACCTAGAGACGGGTAGTCGATTCGTTTGAGTGAGGATTGATGCGTTGATTGATTCTTGAGGATATGAAGCGCCGAGGAGTCAGAGGAAGATGAGGAGGAGGAGAAAGACGATGGAGGAGCGTGGAGGAGAGGATGGAGGACGCATCCGGTGCCAGTGGAGGACGATGTGGAGAACGGATGGAGAGGAGAGGAAACTACGAGGCGGTTCTGCCTCAGCAGCCCATCAGGTGAGATGCTTGGGTCATCTTCATCATCTCTCAGTTGGTCGCGTAGGACGTTTCGGATGCTGAACGGATGCCACTTGATAGCAGCCGTCGACTCTGCAGGTGACAGCATCTGTCCCTCTATCTTTATAGGCAGCTCCAAGAAATGAGACGAGGATGGATGCTGCTGCTGCTGATGTTGCTGATGATGATGATTGTGATGACGCTCAGTTGCTTCAATTCAGACTCCGCTGCTGTTACCTTAGAGACGAAACGAAGAAGCCGTCGTCGGTTCCTTGTCGGTCAAGCTGTTCATCCGCTCCACTGATGCGCTTTATAGATTGGCGCCAATCGCTGCCGAATTCTTGGCGCCAGTTCATTGGAGAGGGGGCGGTACTCTACCGCCAGGTACGTGATTGACAGCTGCCATTTAGTCGCACTGGCCGCGTTGGGCGGAGCGATGGCTGAGCATGGGTCTGGCCAATGATGCTGGAATTGATTGCCATAAGGGGATGAAATAACGATGGTAAAGATGTGGCATTTTGTCCGTTGCGGCGGGGTGGGGCAGAGAAAAAGAGGGCGCCAAAGCAGCGAGAAGAAAGGGTCAAAGAAGAACCGAGAAAACAGATGAGACTCAGCTGAGTTTTTCGAATGAAGGTTCTGAAAATGAATTGAAAGATTTTATTCAGTTGACAGCTCTCTCAGTGTCTGTGTGTGTGTCTTTCTGTCTCTGTTTTTTGCCTTGGCTCTCTCTCTTTTTCTGTGTCTTTGTGTCTTTCTCTGTCTCTCTCTGTGTCTGTGTCTCTGTCTTTGTGTCTCTCGTCTGTCTGTCGCATGGAACTACTGCGACGATTGACCTCATTCTTTACAAGAATGGCGCTACAGAAGTTGCATGTTTAGAACGCTGAAGGGCACGCGGCATATCGCAGTTCGAGTCCTTTATACCTGACTGCTGCAGTTCGTTCAGTTCGTCTTTTGGTTTTGAACAACATGACTACGACACCCTCAGGGTCCACACACCCTCAGCTGGTCGTCCGTCAACTGGTCCACTATAATATATTCTCAACTGTTTTTCTCTCCTATATATAATTCATTACACCACAGTTGGACATTTGATTCTGTAAATTTACCTGATTTTCGGTTTGAGTTTGGTGCGCCATCGTTCATGCCTTATGCATTCGACATTGTCGCCATAGAAGCTAGTACTTATTTGTGTACTTTTAGTACTTAGTAATGATTAATTCAATAAGCAAACTCTAGACTAACTCAGTTTAATAATATTATTTCTGCATTTATTAAGCAGAGAGCTGCTATATTCACTATCTAATCTATAGCGCTGAGCAGTTGTAAGTTAAAGAATTGAGCAAGTTCAAGGTCCCTACGAAGTAAACCTCTTGAGGAGACTCGAACCCGTATACTCTCCACTTACAAGCCCAACGTTTTACCAGTCGGCTGCAGAACTGATTTTTCTAAGACGTAACTGAATATAACAGACTTTAGTTTCGACATAAAATAGAAATTCAGTCCTTTTCTCTCCGTCCGTCTGTCGGATGGAGACTGCGGATGCACTGTCCTCTGTCCATCCGAGGGAAGATGTGGCGGTGACGGCTGCTGAGGCAGAAAGCGGACAGGTCTGTATTTGTGTGTGTGTGTGTGTCTGAGTCCTTGTGGAGGTGTGTGCCGCCGTGTGTTGCATGGTAGACATTGTCCACCTTGTCATCGATGTGGGAAAGTTAGACTTGCTGAACCCACTGCATGGCTGATCATTTTCGAGGTGATTTGAAATTCAATCAGCATGTAACATCCATTTTGACAGTTTGCATCCAGCTGCTGTGTATCCACGTAAAGTTATCCGAGCTCAAGGAATGGCTTCTGAGAAAATAAGAAAGATTTTCCAAGCTTTGGTAGTCTCGCCTCTAGCTGATACGCTCTTCCATCCTGCATGGGGCGTCTCCTTATCAACGTATTTAGCTGAAAGGATTTACCCGTTCTGAACCGGACTGAATGGGCAACAGCGAGCTTTTGAGTGGAGACAACAAAACGTTGAGGAAGATTTGTGAGAAAGCTAAACTAAAATTTTAAAAGCATCCAGTCACCCATCAGTGTTTTAACCAGCTACTTCCATGCCCTGCTGTTTAAAAAAATCCGTCGGCCACTGGCTCATTGCATGGAGGGAGAAAGCAGTATTGCGAATACATTAGAGGTGACTGACGTTCCCATGACTGCTTGATAATAAACGCTGTTAGTTTTCTTTTGAACTCTATATAGAGTTAGACTTTTCAGACTGTTTTTAATATTGCAACAGTTTTTTTACTGACATTTTGTTGCTTTACTCGCATTGTTATTATGAAATGTGGGTATTTGTCTTGCACTAATAAGGATTACGAACTTACCCTTAGGTGTCCACCTCGGGTGTCCACCTCGGGTGTCCACCCTTGGGTGTCCACCACTAGATGCCCACCCTTAGACATGCATGCGTCCATAGACCCCCTGTTGGTCCTTGGCGCCAAATCGAAGCCTGGGCGGTGATAGCCCTCAAACGATGGACACTGCGGGTGCACTGTCCTCCGTCCATCCGAGGGAAAATGTGGCGGTGTTGGCTGCTGAGGCAGAAAGCGGACAGGTCACGTGTCCTCCCACCCACCCATCTCATCCCCTCCTCTTTTATCAACCCTTTCGCGTCACTTACTGTGAGTAAACTGGCGCAAACAAGCAACGCGTTTTCTGGCTTATGAATGCACCAGGCGACGGGGGCTGCGGCTGCGACGGCAGAGGGCGAAGGGCCTTCTGCACCTAGGACGACTTCGGTCTACAACAACCGTAATTGGTGTCACGACATCTCCTCCTCCTCTTCCGCAGCCTCCGCCGCAGCAGCCGACGACGACGGCGACGAGGCCCACAGCATCCGAATCGGAATCAACAGCTGCCGTAGCATCTCTGCCGAAATCATTAGAGACCAATTATTGTCGGTGGGCGCAGGCAAAGCAGCAGCAGCTTCACCAGCAACCAGCGCAGTGTCAAGTAGATTGTCCTTCATTATCATCTCACACACAACTACGTCCGATTTATCCGTTCATCGACGACACACATCAGGGTGCGCGGCAGCCGAGTCTTTAGCATGATCGACTGTCAATCAAGAGGTTACAGGTTCAAATTCCTGCCAGAAAAATGTTTCGAGAATTCTGCTCCACTCGCGCCCCCTGGTGAACTCGGCTATTAAATAAGTACACTGTCGGTGGAGAGATCAGGCAGCGAGGGATAGGACATATGCCGAGGCTAAGATGATAAAGTCGTTAACATGTCATTCCCTCGCCTTTTTGGGTTAGCTCAGGTACTGCGTCTTCTTTTCTACACGTATGATATGCTGTATACACGCAATGAAAAGTTCTTTTAATGTTATGTCTCGGTCTATCATGAGTCAAGAGGTTCGGATTCTGATTGAGGTATTTAAAATGAATGAGTGCCGACTACTACGAGCCGTTTCCGTTCTGTTTCTAACCTGTTGACCTGTGATTCGTAATAGTTTAGAAAGTGCCATTGCATGTCTGTATCTGACTATTTATATAGCGCCTTTTAAGAACAACGTTGTTCAGTAGTTTTCACTCGATCGAATTCCGATTGGAAGACTCGTCTAAATATTAACGTCGATACGTAATAACGATGAGCATCGTGTGAAATGTATGCATTGCTGCCAGTGGAGTTTGTGTCTATGCCTCTGCATCTATGCATCTCTGTATCTGTGTATATGTCTGCGCCTGTATATGTATATTTGTATGTGTAAACGTGTCGTCGAGTGTCGAAGTGTCACAGTCGTTGACATCCTATGTACAGACGCCATCCCTATTTCTGTCTGTCTATGTCTCTGTCTGTCTGTCTGTCTGTCTGTCTGTCTCTCTCTCTCTCTTCCAGCAGTGGATCAGCTCTTTTGCTCTGCTGCTGCCACTGGAAGAAAAGGAGGAGGAGAAGGATGCTACGGCTGCTGATGCAGAGGAGCCTGGTGCTGCTAATCGTCTTCGGATGTCATCACTTGCATGCGTGACACCATTCAGCATCAACTTCCGTAGCAGAAGCAAGTCATGAGTTCAACTGACGACACTGCAGCATCAACTGTCGTCCTTCCACAAATACCCGCACGCACACACATGCGCGCGCATCGATGTGTGGGGCAGATGCCAGAGGTACTATGGGGTTGGTAGCAAGGGGTGCCTTGATGTATGACCTGCTAACAACCCTTTGTGTATATACAGCAGGGAGGGCCACAAACGGGCCATTAAGCACAGGGCAGAACGACCGTAGCAAAAGAAGACATATTGCACACGTTGTCGAAAGCGTATTTGTTCAAAGGTGGTTTAGCACTGAAGGCTTTCTAATTGTGCCCAATGCTTTTTTGAAGTATCGTCTCATTATGAAAAGCTGTATTTTCAGTTGTGTTTTCCTGGTGTGAACCTGGCTTGTTCTTCTACAAGTGCTTTCTCAAAATTCTGTTTCACTCCCTTTTTTATCATTTTGGGGAACACTTTTTCGGGGTTGCTTTGTCGGCTGTTACCTCTGTAATCCTTGCATTCTTGCGGATCTCCCTTTCGCCTGTACATTGGGACGATTAACAATTTTTCTCCAGTTTTTTTGTAGATTTCTCGGTCTTGTTGGGTTGTAACAGGAATCAATGTTGTAAGCAAGACCAACATTCCTAGTTCAAGAGCACAGGCTTAAAGACCAAGACCAAGACCCAAACCACATGAGTCAAGACCAAGACCGCATGATTCAAGACCAATACCAAGACCGGCACATTCGAGACCGAGACCAAGGCCGCATTTTTTATCTCGCGACGGTCTAGAGATCAAGACCGCGGTTTCGAGACCACAAGTCGAGAATATGTATAAATTTTACATCTGTTTCTTCTCCGCCTCCTGCTTGAAACAGTTCTGTAGTGACGCCTCCTTACCTGGTTCTTCATTTTGTTGATGGCATCTCCTACTTCTTCGTGTAGAAAATTGGGCATCTGGTCTTCTGTAGTGTTCGTGGGCAATTCGGCGAGCACTGTCGGGTCGTTATGTTGATGTTTAGAAGTTCTTCGAAGTGTTCCTTCCACTTTTCTTGTCTGCGTGCACTGTCTTCTAATACTTCACCATTTGCATCTTTCGTTGATAGAAGTTTGAGTTCGAACTGTCTACTAATTAACTCTTTCTACAGTCTATTTAAATCCTCGTGAGCTTCTCTACATACATACAGAGTGCTCTTGCTCGTGCTGTCACCAAAACCCCCAAACACCATCACATGACTCCTCTTCTTAAATCACTACACTGGCTTAAAATACCTGAACGAATCGAGTACAAAGTCCTATACTTACCTACAACACACTTCAATCTTCCCAATCCTCCTATCTTCGTCAGTTATTTACAATACAACCGCTTCGCTCAAGCCGCTCCTCTTCTGCTCTAACACTTCTCCGCCCTCCCATCACCTCACCCTTGAAATTTGGTAATCGCTCCGCCCAAGCTGCCCCACCAGTCTGGAATAAATTCCCCCCAGAACTGCGACAGTTTTCTGACCCATCATACAAACTCATCGATGCTCATCGCTTGCAATTTCTGCTTCAGCCTTTCACTCAAAACTCAAAACATTCCTCTTTCACAGATCGTACCCTGACACCCCTTCTTCCTCTTATTCTCTCTCCTCTCCAACCCCAAACACCATCCCCCGTAGCTGCCACGCTGTCTCTCCTCTGACTTTTCGATCTTGACCTGGAACCGGACCCTTTTTGCCTATCGATTTTGTTTTGACTGAGCGCCTGTGAATAAGATGGTCCCCGCGGCGCGGCTTTCATTGGGCTCTGTAGAAATCTCGGAATTACGATTGCGATTACGAGTGAGATCCCTCACCACCGCTGCCCGTTTGAATGGGCGTCACGCCATTTAAGGTCTCTGTGTTCAGACCGTGCTAAATCGAGATTCAACTCTTTGAAAAGTCCCTTCGTTTAACCTCCTTCTGATTTCTCTGGTAAGTCAATTTTAAGATAAGATAATTTTTCCAGTCCAAAACATTGGTTTGCTGCCTGGCCATATTTTTCTTTCCTCCACGAGTTCTAGCAGTTATCCGCTGAGTTCTTGTTGCTTGTCTGTTGGTCTGCTATAGGCTTCTTGCAATCCCGACAAGTTATGTTGCTCAGCGCTATTTCTTTTCCTTGAGCACCACAAGAACTTCACGAATTACAAAATATTTTTAGGAAGTGCAATGCTGTATATAGTGTCAGGCGCATACATGCATATAATATTTCGATCATAAATGTTTGTTAATTATATGTAGCCCAATATCTAAACCTATGATTAACTTAACCATCGATTTTATATATGTGTCTCATATGTTATGAATGGGTGATTACATACTTGCATGCATATTCATATATATGTATTCATGCATATGTATGAGAGTGGATGGGTGGGTTATTAGGGGAAGCGTCCGAATTTTTCTGCGTCGCCTGAGATTCTGTGTTTATTTTCGACGCGTCGAAGCGAGTGTTAGGTTAAAGTTAAATGCAAATATCATGTCCTCCTCTGTTTCCTTTTATCAGTAGCTGCTGCTGCTGATTGCATCTTGCTGCTTGTCGTCTCCAGGTGATGTTGCGGCTGATATGCCAGGGACAGAGACACAGAGACAGATGAAGCCGGCGGCGTCGATGCTGGTGGTGGTGGTGATGATGTGGCATCACCATCATCGTCGTCGTCGTCATCAACCAACTATCCATTAAAAAAATGTTTGCTAAACTGACAGTTGTCGTTGCGAGGGTTCAGTTGGACCGGAAGCGACGATGGTGACATGACTTTCGCATTCGACGAACGAGGGTCTCGGCCGATCACTTCCGTTGTCACGGTCAGTATAGGCCGAACACACTGACCACAACTGACCCATGGCTATCGGTCGACGGCTAAGAGGAAGGGAGGAGGAAAAGGAGGAGAAGGAGGATGGGAAGAGGAAGAGGAGAAGAGGCAGGAGGAGTGTAAATTGTGCAAAAATGGGTGAATGGAAAGAGAAGTGGGATAATCAGGAGGACTGCAACTACCAGCAGCAGCAGCAGCAGTAGGGCGGCTGTCAGTCGAAGGGTTAAATAGACCACGGAGGATGGATGGATGGAAGGATGGGTGGACGGACGGATCAGCGCCTCAGTTGGAATGAGGGACGCCATGCTGTGCTGAGTCTCCCGGTTGTCGACCACCATTCGAATTAATCACTCCACTTGATTTTGAAATCATTTAGGGTCACTTGTCCCTGCCCCGCCCCTCATTTTACCCTCATCACTGACCCCTATTTGACCTCAGCAGCGCTCACCGTCTAACTCAGAACTGCGCCGCCGCTATTTTCTGCACGCTCCACGACGAAATCACGGAACTGCAGTTAACCTCTATTAACATTCAGAAAATAATAATAATGTTTTGTGTCTCTTGTTCATGACTTTTGGCTTCGTTGCCGGTGAGAGCTGGTGGCCTGGGAATGCGCTGTGTATCGACGCTGGCTCTATCCGCCTTCCTGGCTTCTGCTGCTGCCTGCTGCTAGCACAAGCGAACTTCAGGCAGGCATTCTGCCACGAGAGTCGGCTGAGATGCCATACGAAATCGTTAAATCTTCTCTGTTAAGACAACTTTAAAACGCTTTCTTCCTGCGGCGGGGTGTATTCGTCAACATTACTTGCTAACGGTGAAAGTGTAGCCTATACATTTTTTCAGTCGACGTCAACGACCTTTGATGCCATAAGATGTCTTTAAACTTTTGGAATCGGTTCAATCGTTGGCTGCACCCCAACACTAACCGCCTTAATAAATATACTTCTAGGCTACTGTTTTTGATCTAGGTCGATAAGTATGCATGCCCTTAAGACAGTTAGAAGGGTGAGGTAGACGCCTCTGATTTTAGACATAAAAACTTACTTAAAATGCGTTATATAAACATGCAGCACGGCAGGAATATTCGTCAGTTATACAAATATTGCCTTCGCACTTCCGGAAACAATCTATAACAGCGACCGACAGTTCTATTTATAGGCCAATTAGAAAATGCGCTACAACAACTTATCGTACAGCGTCGGTAGCTAACGACGGTGGCGCCTCTGGCGGTCGGCATGTGAAATCGCAGTGGTCAGTTGGCTTCATTGTGTCACGCTTGGCCGGGCAATCAGCGCAGCGGCCGACATCGTATAATCGCTGGCTATAGATAATTGCAGCAGCGATGTGGCGAAGAAGCCATGCGCCGTTGCTCTTCATTATTCACCATGGACGCCGCTGTTCATTGCGCATGCGTAACTAAGATTATGCCTCGTTAGACGCCTGCGTGACGATCTAAATGGAAAACTTAAAGTAACACTCGACACGACAAATGAATAATTGTCGCCTACAAGACGCACACACAGACAACCATCGAGGCAGACACACAGACGGACAGACAGTAACATAATGCGAGGACGCTAATGGAAGATTGTCGTCTGCTTGCTTTGAGCGCCATTCGTTTAATGGCGGCGCTGTGACGTCATCTACGGCAACGGACGACAAATGGAAGTAGAGGCGTCTTCTAACGAGGTAAATATTGGCGGCAGCGGCGCTTATATGAGGACGCCTCGAGCGAAGAGTATATATCCTTCGCGGCTGGAAACAAATTTCCGTCTCTAAGAGATATCGAGATATGCTATTATCATCAGCATCCAGGCGAAGCAAGAGAGGCGCCGTAGAGGGAGCGGCGACAAATGAAGGGAATCTATTAGGATTTCAATGACACTTCATTTCACGTCTATTGGCCGAACGACTCTCTCGTTTCCACCACTCGGCTGAGGATTAGACGCAGAAGATGGACGCTCTGAAGCTTTCTCTAATGTCGCCGAGTCTGTTTAGAAGAAACGCAGGGCAGACAGACAGAGAGAGACAGAGACAGAGACAGAGAGACAGACAGAGACGGAGAGAGAGACAGAGACAGAGAGAGACGGAGAGAGAGACAGAGACACAGTGACAGAGACATAGACAGACGATGTGTCGTCGACGACTGCGATTCTCAATTTGTATCGTTAATATGTTGCAATTCCAAACAGAATCTGAACTCGTCTTCATCAAAGCAACTCTCGTACATTCAATACACCACATGTATGTACTCACCTCTCTTTGCACTCCGTACCATTAGCGCGTATATCTACAGTTACAAGCCACACGCTATGTATGCAAAGCATGAGTGTCTAACTACATGTAAAACCTTGTACGTATATTGTGCGTAATTCGTGTTGGAAATTCTCGAAATGACGCACAAAGTAAGAGAAGATAAATGGTTTAGACAACGGATGTTTCAAGCTTTACCATCACAGATGGTGAAGTCGCCGTTTGGAACTTATATACTTCAGCGACCTTTTTCAGCCTATACAAATTGTCTCATCAGTAGTATTGTAGTAGTTGTTGTTGTTATTATTATTACAATTATTATTATTATTATTATTATTATTATTTACCCTAGGTAGAAATGATCCCTCAGGAACTAAAAAATAAGTTAGGAGTATAAAATGATTTCTGAGAAATCAGGCCTCGTCCCAGAAGTTTTTTATTTATTTATTTATTTATAATAATAATTATTATTATTATCATCATCATTATCGTCGTCGTCGTCGTCATCATCATTATGTGACTACGCTGATTCAGCCGTTCATTTGTCTCATCGCTAAATGAAATGAAATTCTGCTGCTGTCCATCGCTCAGTCCAGAAATCCTTTGTGTATAGAGAGCCGCTTGGCGAGTTGTTTTAACAGATCTATTTCGCTTTAAGTTCAAATTGGTAAGTTGCAAATGCGGCCTTCCAAAGAGCGCATTCTTTATGAAAGGCTTATCGTTGTCATCATCGATACGGGAAACTGTGAAAACACGTACACGTTCGACTAACGATGTGCGTGACATTTACGAGAGAGACAGAATTACACAGATAAGGAGAGGTAGAGAGAGGGGAGGAGAGAGAGTGAGACATGGAGAGAGAAAGAGAGAGGTTGGGAGGGAGATGGGAAGGGAGGAAGAGGGAGAGAGGGAGGTAGTGTGGAAGAGGGATGGAGAGAGACTCGGTGGGTGGTCGATCTTAAAGAAGTTCTTTTGCCTATGAGCCAAACAACAGAAAATAGACGACACTGATTTCGTTTGGGATGAACCTGGAGAGGCCCGGTCGACGTAGACAGACAGACGGACGGACGGACATACAGAAAGACAGACAGACAGCCAGCCAGATGGACGGACGGAAGGGCGGACGGAGAGTGAACAGAGAGGGAGAGACAGACAGAGACAGACAGATACAGAGAGACAGACAGAGACAGACAGAGAGACAGACAGAGACAGAGAGTGAGGAGCTTTGAGTGGTTTAACGGCGGAGGATATAGCTGTGTATCCAACTAAGGAGGCGGTGGCGGCGGAGGAGGCGGTGGTGGTGGTGGTGGGGGAGTTCGGCTGCTCATGTGCACCTCTCGTCGTCGTTTGGACTGAGCGGCTGCTATTCGACTCAATTTACAAATATTTCAACAGTTCGGCTCTAGTGCTGCGAACGCATTAATTGTGACATCTGGTCCAGAGACTACAGTAGGACGGCGGCTGCATGCATGCATGGAAGATGTCGGTCGCAATCCGCCTTGTTTGTTTATAGACAAGTAAGTTCTGCTTCTACTGCTGCTGCTGCTGCTGCTGCTGCTGCAGATGCCGCTGATGCTGATGCAGAAGATGCTGATGATGATGATGCTGGGCGGCGATTGGATGCGGAAACTGATTTGTGCCTCGATGGCCAACTTCAACAAGACCTAAGACGCCAGTCACGATGCACAGAGCGAACTATTTTACATTACACCTACGTCGTTCAGTCGCTGATCGCCGAGTCTCATATTAACGAATCCTTCACACACTCAACGCCGCATCACAGCCTCTGCGCGCATTTCTACCCACCGATGCCAACAGGGGCTTCAAGAGTTTCTCTCTCTGTGAGGACCGCTCGACAAATTCAACGATACGAACCTCGAGCGACAAGACGTAGCGTGTATTTTGTCGTATTGTATTGCATAATAGATGATACAGTGCATTGCAATATCATACAATACTCATAGATCTGAGACCTTCTGGTTCGAGTGGGAAGCGAGAGGCTTTGAAGCTGAACCGTTGTTCAGACATCCATTCTAGGCTTTAACTGGACGATAAGTGTTGAACCAATGCATTGCAATTGTCTTATCTGGAAGCCTATCGTTTGACCTTATATGAAGTTCAATTCACCGATCTACTTCCTCACTTCTCTGTCTCTGTCGCTGTCTCTGTCTCTGTCTCTGTCTTTCTCTGTGCTTCAGCATCTGTCTTTCTCTTTCACCGTCCAGGCGTCCGCCTAACCCTCCCCTCTCTATGCCTCTTGCGTCTCGCTGCTGTGGCGGGCTCCTCAGTCGCACCTGCTTGATAGTGCTCTTCAAACTGTATACATCGGAGTTGCATTAAAAGACGCCTCTCTTCCAGCAAAACTATTGCTGTTAATACAAGGCCGCCTGTCTGCCTCCCTCGCCGCTTCCCTGATCGCTACCCATCCGTTCCCTGCCTAAGTAATTAAGCCTCACTTCCTACGTTCGGTGGGCGGAAGACTTTTCTCTCTCTTTCTCTCCTTTATTCTCTCACTCTCACTTTTAACGATGTTTATCCGTGCGCACAGATAAAGTAATTCGAAAAGATAACTATCTCCAATTTGGCGGGGGGCCTCAACACCCTCCCTCGACCGCCCGGCCTCTCCGCCCGCTCGACCGACCGACCGACGGATCGGGGGCTGCGTTGGCTTCGGCCCGCCGCCGCCGCCACCGTTGCTGCTGCTGCCACTTGTAGACGACGGCCGACACAGCGAATGAAGTATTGTAGAAACGCAGACACGAGAGAGAGCTACGCGAGAAGTAAACATTTACGACGCTGGCGCCGCCGAACGGCCGTGTATGTAAAACAATGGTCTGCCAACACACGCTCGCAGACGCAGCTCGCCACGATTTATTAGGGCGTCACGATGATTGTTGTACGCGCCACGAACGCACGCACGGACGGACGGACGGATGGAGGGACACCGCTAGAGGGCGAATGCCCTATAAGTATAGGCATAATAGCAGGCGACGCCATTGTTACAACCTCAGCAATGGCGAGAACAAGCGCCCGGATTTGCAGCAGCATCAGCAGAGAGATAGACAGATGCAGGAAGAGAGCGAGAGTGACAGACGGAGGGAGCGACTCGAGCCAAACAGATCGGATGGACTTCTGCCAAGATCTGGTTTTTACCCTCAATTAATCTTTGTCCGACGTCGACTCTCGACTTAGACTCTGACTTAAGACTCTTCACTGACGCTCTGACTTAAGACTCTGACCCAAGACTCTCGACTGGGCCGACAACAACATCCTCACTTCATCTTAATGCCCTCTCCACTTAGATTCTCTCCATTTAAATTCCCCTCTCCCTTAAAATTCCCTCTCTCTCTTAAAATTTCCCCCTTCCCCTTTTAATTTCCTCTCTCCCAGTAAATTCTCTCTCTCTCTGTCTGTCTGTCTGTCTGTCTGTCTCTCTCTCTCTCCAGCAGTTTGCAGTGGCGCAAAACCCTACTTTTTGAAAAGGGAAAAGATATTTCGTTTTTGTAAGGTCTTTAATCCTTATAATTTTTCCAGACAACAACGTAAAACAGAAATATCTCAGTGTATGAAACATTTAACTCCGAGTTCAGTTCCGCGTTGTAGGCCTAGGCTTGTGCTGCATGATCTGCTTAAACAGCGCATTCAGGCGATGTTAATCAATAACAAAAAATTGAAAGATTGAAAAGAAAATCGGATTTTGTTTTCATATTTATAAAAAAACAAACTTAAGTAATTATTAATTACAATTTGTTTTCAAGCAAGGCATATGAAACCAAAAATCCGATTTTCTTTTTTCATTTCTACAAAAAAGCATGCAACCCCATGCGTGAGGGTGTCGGGTCGCATACCGATCCTGGCTATATTTGATAGATTAAAATCTCGGGCTAGCACGGTCCGAACACGGAGACCTTAAATGGTGTGGAGCCTATTCAAACGGGCAGCGATGGTGAAGGATCTCACCCGAACAGTTCATTGAAGGGAGAGCAGGGTTGAGGCCATGCGGTCGCTGTAGAAACACATGCAACATTTACATTTATTTACTCTTGTAGGTTGTAGGCTTTTCCGCAAACCTAAAATGCTTAGCCTGAAAAACCTATGCTTCTTGCACCTATAATTCGAGCCTACAAGATAACGTTATTACAGGTTAAGTGTATTATTCCGAAGTTTTGTCGCTTGTAGGACATATTACAACAATTCAGTGTTACAGAGTAACAGGCCTATAATAATTTATCGATCCAGCTGTTGAGTAAGCTTTCAGACTATGAAACGTAATGCAAATTTCTTTGACAGTTGACTAGTTTTTTTTGTGTGCAACACGAAAAAGTATTTGCAATAAATATGATCACTCCGGACTGAAAAACAGACTTGGAACTTAAGCTACATTAATTATATTGAATTAATCGGAAAATTATCGTTATCATGTTAGAAGAAAACGCGGCCGGTGACAATAGATTCATGCGCATGCGCAGTACGGTCAATGAAAACACGAAGACGCCGCTGTTAAGTTCTTCCGTCGCAAATTAACAACTTTTCGTCAATTATTTCAGTAACTGCTGATCAATAATTTCCACATTTTAACAGCCAGACAATACTAATTACAGTGACCTAATAACAGCAAAAATGTTGACGATGATACGACCCCCGACGGACCTGGAAAAGCGACGGAGAATCAGTATAGCGGAAGTCGCTGAGGATGAGACAGTCAACAGCATGAAGAAGGGAATCAACCGACACCTTCATTATTCGCTCGTCAAGGATCGAAACGTCGCCAGCGACCGGGATTACTACTTTGCCTTGGCCATGACTGTCAAAGATCACATGGTTGGCAGATGGATTCGTACACAACAAAACTATTATCACAAAGACCCAAAGGTAGGCCTATAAGCGATGCACGCTACCTTCTCAACACTGTCAACATTGTTTTTTCTGGTAGATATCGTCGTTATTATATTATTATATGGACATTTTATCTTCACGGCCCTTACCACTTGTCATGGGCTGGTCAGAATATCGATGGTGCTGAGCAACTGTGAACGAAGCACGTGATTAAGGTCCCTACACAGTAACCGCCCCGTAGGAGGCTCGAACCTGTACTCTCCGCGTTACGGCAGAGCGCTTGAACCATTCGATAACCGGGCACCATTGTTGACTTGCACTGCAGTATCAGCTGCATTTGCATTCAGTGCAAAAAATATTGCTAATCATGCTGCATTCAGGTAAAATACTGAACTGTCAGACAGAAACCATAAAAATTAGAATACAGAAATCAATGTAATGTAGAGATATCAATTTCAGTGGATTGGCAGTTTGAGTGTAAAATTATTGTCATGATTGACTTAAGGCTCTGGTGGCTTAAGCAGAACAATTTCATGATGTTCTGCATGAGCAGAAATTGATGGAAATATTTGTCTTGCAGAGGATATACTACTTGTCATTGGAATTTTACATCGGACGATCGCTGATGAATACAATGGTCAACTTGGGAATCGTGACTTCTTGTGATGAAGCTTTGTACCAGGTATGCATATCTGTAGGCCAAGGCCTACAAACAGGGGCCAGGGCCTACCTAAAGAGGTCAGAGGTTTACACAGAGAAGCCAAGGTCTACCTAGAGAGGTCACAGGCTTACAACAAGGAAGCCAAGGCCAACCTAGAAGCCAGGGCCTACCTAAAGAGGTCAAATGTCCGCATATAGAAGCCAAGGCCTACCTAGAGAGGTCAGATGTTTACATATGGAAGCCAAGGTCTACCTAGAGAGGTCACAGGCTTTCACAGTGAAGCCAAGGCCTAACTAATAATCTAGTCTGATCAGAAGTGTCTGCAGCAACACCATTATTGTAATACGGTTTGCAGCATTTAATGGTTGTACTGAGAAAAAACATTCCAAAATCACAATACATTGGACACAATGTTATCAGTGCCATAGGCATACTTGTTAAGATGCCATAACCATACCTGTTAAGGTACCATAACCATACCTGTTAAGATGCCATAAGCCATACATGTTAAGATACCATAGTCATACATGTTAAGATGCAATTGCCAGACCGTTTAAGATGCCATAACCATGCCTGTTAAGATACCGTAACCATACGTGTTAAGATGCCATAGCCATACCTGTTAAGATGCCATAGCCATACCTGTTAAGATGCCATAAGCCATACATGTTAAGATACCATAGTCATACATGTTAAGATGCAATTGCCAGACCGTTTAAGATGCCATAACCATGCCTGTTAAGATACCGTAACCATACGTGTTAAGATGCCATAGCCATACCTGTTAAGATGCCATAGCCATACCTGTTAAGATGCCATAAGCCATACATGTTAAGATACCCTAACCATACCTGTTAAGATGCCATAGCCATACCTGTTAAGATACCATAACCATACCTGTTAAGGTGCCATAGCCATACCTGTTAAGATGCCATAATCCTATCTATTAAGCTACCTAAGCATGCACTGGCCTACCCAACAAGGCCAAGGTCTGCGTATAAAGTTGCCAGAGCCTTACCTAAAGAGGCTGAGGCCTGTATGCAGAGGCCTAAGATCTAGACCATATCTGGGTAGAATTATGTTATTTGATCTGTGAAGTCACAGTTGTGTATGTGGACATAGTCAGCCTAGCACTGTCACCACTCAAAGATTTAGGAATGTGACAAGTTATAGGAGTGTTTAACCTGTTCACAGCACCATTTAAGAATACATTGAAGTCACAGTCAGGTGGTTGTACTGTATTAATTTGCTTGCATCTGACATCTTTTTATCACCAGTTTTTCACTTCAAAGAAGCAGCATATTGGGTTGATTCTGTTAATTAGACTTTTTTAGAAGTCCTTCCTCATGTGAATTGGCATTTCCTTGCAGCTCTAAGTCATGTCTCTGTTGGTGTTCTGAATGCAGTGTACATCTTGTATTCTACTTTGAGTGTAATTCAGATGATGGTGTGCTAGACTTAGGTGGATGCCAGCTTTAGGATGAGACATTTTTATGAAGCAAGCTTGCCATAAGCCATTGCTTGACATGAATGTGTCACTCAGGTGACGTTTTGAAGAGATTCCCCTTAAGTAGTGTTCTGTGTAGCAGAACGTTTTGTGTTGATGTTTGTAGCTGGGTCTGACCTTGGAAGACTTGGAGGATATGGAAGAGGATGCTGGCCTTGGAAATGGTGGATTAGGACGATTGGCGGCTTGCTTCCTTGACTCAATGGCCAGCCTCGGATTGGCTGCCTATGGATACGGGCTGCGTTATGACTATGGCATCTTCACACAGGCGATTCGAGATGGCTGGCAGGTTGGTGTGCACATTTGTCTTTCTAGGTGTACTCCAGGTGGAGTTTCAGGTTGTTTTAAAAGTCTGAAAATTAACATTCAGCCGACTGTTGTCTATGAGAAACATTGGCACAGATTCTAAGAGCCACTTAGCCACATGTCAGTATCAGAAATCTTTTCACCAAATAAATGCGACTGCACATCATAGATGGGGAATTCACAAAGTAAATGGGGATTCATGAAGCAAAAGGGGATTCATGAAGCAAATGGGGATTCATAAAATGAATAGGGATTCATAAAACAAATGGGGATTCATAAAACGAATGGGGATTCATGAGACACATGAGGGGATTCACAAAATAAATTGGATTCATGGAACATGGGAATTCAGGAAACAAATGGGGAGTCATAAAAAATTTGAATTTATAAAAACATTGGTTGAATTTTGGTTTGATTGTTTCTACAAAGTTTCAATAGGATGGTTTGTTACCTACAATTTCTGTATCTTTTACAAAACTAGAAGAGATTGTTTCTCTGTTGTTTCTCTTCCTCACAAGTTGCGGTGTTCTTTCTGTTTCTGTCATGTTCAGCAAATCTATAATTCATTTGGTGAATTTGGATGGTACTTCCTCCTTCAAGATCTTTACTTAAATGGCATGGTGGTCATTGAAATGGGCAGCAGTGGTGAAGGATCTCACCTGATCATTTCACTGAAAAATGAGCAAAGTCGAGGCCATATGGTCTCTATAGAAAGCCGTGTAGATTTACACTTACTTAGAAGCACTGCAGCCCAGCCTCAGCAGAATGAAATAGTCCGTGTTTTTCCTTTCAGATTGAGGATCCGGATGACTGGTTGAAATTTGGCAATCCGTGGGAGAAGGCCCGACCCGAGTACTCCATACCGGTCAACTTCTACGGCCGATCAGAGCACACGGCGCAGGGTGTACGTTGGGTCGATACGCAGGTACGCTTCTACATTTACTGTCTTAAACAAAATTCAGCTTTGACTGTTGGAATGATGTCATCTGAATGACAGTGCTTCGCTTGATCCTGTGAGGTTGCAAGAGCTGTTAGATTGATAAAGGCTGTTCCTCTTTTTCTCTTGATGTGGTTGTGTTTGTGCTCTTGCCTGAAGATTCTTCCTACCTGAGAGGACTGTGTTTCTGATGAGCTTCTGTTGAGTCAAAGAAAATGGTTGTATTTACTTTTAATTGAAAATGGTGATGAGGAGTTAGCTTGAAATGCACTGGGCATGTATCATGCAGCACTTTTTAGCAGTTCATAAAAGACCCTAAAGAAATGCTGAGATACAAGTGTACATGCTAAAACCTAATGGGTTTCAACATGGACATTAACTGGGCTTCTCCAACAGAAACTCATCAGAAGAGCGGTCTTCTTGTGCTTTTGACCAAGATTTTATTGGAAGCAGCCACCGTTTGTTGTCATCTGCATTATGATAACACCTCTGTAGTAGCCATTGGATTAGATTAGAACCAGGGTATAGGTCAGTAGTGAATGTTGTCTTGTTGTTGTTGTTGCAGGTGGTATTGGCCATACCATATGACAATCCCGTTCCTGGCTATCATAACAACGTTGTCAATACCTTACGTCTGTGGTCAGCAAAAGCGCCCGGCTTTTTCAACCTTCAGTTTTGTCAGTATTTTCTATATTTTCTTGCAGTAAAATTGATCAATAATTGGTTCATGAAATCTGATATTAAAGCATGATTGAATTTACATGCAGTGTAGAAAAATAGAGAGAAATCGTAACATTAAGATTGCTGCCTTGTAAGAAGCTTTTTCTTGCATTTCTGACCACAGTTCTGTTGTTCTGTGATTGTGTTTATTTTATTTGTTTTTGGAGGATAAAAATGGAGGTCTTAAGTCAGTACAAATCTTATTGCCTTATTCAGTTTTGAGTTCTGTTGAATGTCTTCATGTAAGCAAGGAAAGTCAGGAAAAGCAAGGAAAAGGCGGGGAGACAGCCTACCAAATGTGTTGTTTTTTAAATTTCTCTCATTTATAACAACTAGATTATTGTTTCTGATCTTAAATTTTATTTTTCGACAAGTTAGAATTTACTAATTATTATTATATTATTATTATGTGTGTCATCTTACAAGTATCTTATTTTGCATCGTCTGTCCGTTTAACCGCTTCCTGCCATGAATACTAATTCATGTCTCGAAGCTGAGGCACTTGGCAAGATTGTTTACAATCCATGTCTGGTTATCACCTAGAGAATTTCCATGCAAATCATTTGTCACATTTCAAGTTGAAATCAGTGTGTGGCTTCAGTTGAAAATAATGTAAAATGGAACATGGAAGGAGTAGCAGTGATTGTTATGATGGGTTACGTCTTGTACGTATTTCTTGCTCTGATGGGACATTAATATTCTATGCTTAGCATCTTTTACGACCACACAAAGACTTTTAATATTGAACAATTTAAGCACATTTAATGCAATACGAGCTGAAATGATGATTTCAGTTAACAGTGGAGACTACATCAAGGCGGTGTTTGATAGGAATACGGCTGAGAACATATCTCGCGTCCTATATCCAAACGACAACGTGAGTTAAATCCTTGTAACTAAAACCATCATCTGATCTGTTTTTCGTATCTACTGTCATCAGTACTTATCATATGCCTGCATGCCTGACTTTTGGACCTTGACCTGGAACAGAACCCTTCTTGCCTATCGATTTTGTTTTGACTGAGCGCCTGTGAGTAAGCTTATTCCAGCAATTTGGCTTTCATTGGGTGCTGTAGAAATCTCGAGTTTACGATAACAATTACGATTAGTCAGTTTTGCAATGGTTCATGAGCCGCCAACTGCTTTTCCACAGAAGGCGCCTGTTTTCAGTGGCAGAACCGAGATCCTTTAGGTGAATAGGTTAACAGGTTGAAATTCATATTCAGTTCGTTGACGTAGAGTTTGATAGGCAGACGAGGCTGCATGTAGCCCAGATATGCTGCAGTCAGTCATCACTTTCTCCTCGGTTACCTTAGTGAATAAGCATATCTCTAACTAATTTATGATTTGCACTTTTTATGCACTGAATGATTACTTGAAGATTCTTGTCGTATTGAGAGGCGCTGTTGCTTTGCGTTAGTTTTTCAGTGGGAAGGAACTTCGCCTGAAGCAGCAGTACTTCCTTGTTGCTGCCACGATCCATGACATCGTACGCCGATACAAGTCGTCTAAATTCGGTACCAAGGAGCCAATCCGACATTCTTTTGATCAGTTTCCAAGTAAGGTGAGTCTCTCAGTCCATGACACAGTTTCTTGTGTGTTTCGATTGCTGTAAGGACAGTGTGACAGGAAGACGTAAATCGTCTGCTAGCAGAGCACAGGTATCTGGCCTGTGTAGTCTGTTCCCTCTCAGAGGTTCTTAAAAGGCCTTGTATAAATATGTCCTATTGCCTCTGAAAGGCACTGTTTAAATGGTTGGATCCATAAAGTCTTGTCACCAGTAGGTAGAGGCTTCTGTCACCCAGCAGTATAATTTGGTACTTGTGAACGCTGGGAAGTTAAGGCTAGGTCCCATTATGCACTGGCCCAGTGCCCAGGAACTTGGGATTCGTCCATTGCTGGCTCAAGGGCCAAAAGAAAAGGAAATGAGGACCTCCCCTACGTCTCGCTTGTGGGATATGGGTTACTTTACTTTTACAGATGTGTGTGTATGTATGCATCAACAGTGCTCGGTTAACAAGAAGTGTGTTGCAGTTGCTGAAATATTTTTATTCTGGTTCTTGATTGTCTGTTGGTGAGATTGGATTTGAATCATTTGATTTCTTTGCACAAAGTCAATTATAATTTTTTTTTAAATTTATAATTTATTATAATAGAATCCAGATGGTTAAAATTAGATATCGATTGTTCATAGGTTGCCATTCAGTTGAACGACACACATCCGTCCATTGCGATCGCAGAATTAATGCGAGTCTTTGTCGACTTGGAGAATCTGCCGTGGGATAAGGTGAGTCAAGAAGTCGACAGTAGAGGCAACTGAGTCATTCTGTACAGAACACCCACAGCTCAGTGGAATAAGCTGAAGATATCAATCTGCTTAATGAATGACTCTGATTGTGTATTGAGTGCACGTGATAATTTTGGTTGAATTTAAATAACATACGTGTTTGAGAGGTGGTTAAAAGTAAGTGAAATTAAGCTGCTTCCATGTCCCATAGTTGGAATGGATGGGAGGGTGCTCAATTCCTTCACTTCAACCCTTGAACAGGCAATGGACAAACCACAAGGTCCTGGACACGGTCAGTGCAACGCAGAACTTGCTGTTTACTTTCCAGCTTATGCCA
The DNA here is from genome assembly GCA_964023275.1 of Norana najaformis. Taxonomy (NCBI): domain Eukaryota; kingdom Metazoa; phylum Annelida; class Clitellata; order Crassiclitellata; family Hormogastridae; genus Norana; species Norana najaformis. Next base: position 4,903,162 of record OZ029926.1, read on the forward strand.
GTACCCATTTATGCTGCTTGGTGACAGAAAGGCACGGTATGTGCTAACAGTTTGTCTAGGGTCGTTACACTGGCCCCTCAGAAGATTCGAATCTGCAATTGTTAGATTATAGGTCAAGCACACTACCGAAAAGATGGCCGTGTTGCACTCAAAGGAGCTACATAAAACAGGTATTAAGATCTGACTGGTTTTGGTCGACGAATTGGCAGCATTCAGAGCGAAATTATGGGTGAAATATGTCTGCAAGATGTTTTCTTGTTAATTAACAGGCATGGGAAATAACGGTTAAGACGTGCGCCTACACCAACCACACCGTCCTTCCGGAGGCGCTCGAGCGATGGCCCGTCCGGCTGCTGCATAATCTACTGCCACGCCATCTGGAGATCATTTTCGAAATAAATTTAAGGTTTCTCACGGCAAGTGTCAAATGCAGTGTTTGTAGTAAGAAAAGCAGTCAGATTCATCATAAGTACTTTTGAACCAGTTCTTTTCATCCGCAGTCCATCTGGGCCCATCCTTCTCTGATCAGAATCAGCCTTGGTTCACCAGTTGCTGATGTAGGCCTGGACGACTAGAGAGTTGAACCCTGATGGATGTGGAAAACCCTTCAGTCACTTCCTGCTGTTCAGTTTTCTACTCTAACTTCAGTTGATCAGTTGAATACAGAAAGTGTCCTTGCAGATTTCCTTTCCCATTTGAATGTACTCAGGTGGTTTTGCTTGTGGTGCCAACAGAATTGACTTTGCTTAGATCTGTTAGGCAGCTGAGAACGCAGTGCCTTTGAGAGATCCTTGAAGGATCCCTTAAAAGAACTCACCAACACTTCACCTCTTGCAGTTTCTGCACAGGTCTTTCACTCAAAACTGAAAACACTCCTCTTCCACAAATCCTTTCCTGATTCTTCCTCTTCCCCTTTTCTCTTTCCAGTTCAATTTCAGACACCTTCCACCATAGCTGTCTGACTGTCTGCCTGCCTGACTCTTGGATCTTGACCTGGAACCGAACCCCATCTCGGCTATCGATTTTGTTTTGTTTTTGGCTGAGCGCCTGTGAATAAGCTGGTTCCCATGACTTAGCTTTTGTTGGGAGCTGTAGAAATCTCGGGCTTACTATTGTGATTATACCGATGCTAAGGTTTGCACTGCTTGGCTGAGGGATTTCTTGATTGAGGAGGGCTTCCCTGTTTCAGGATGTGGCCAAGAAATGGCCGGGAGATAACGATCGGCTGGCACGGATGTCGCTCGTGGAGGAACATCCAGAGAAGAGGATCAACATGGCGCATCTGAGCATCGTCGGAACTCACAGCACCAACGGAGTGGCCGCCATTCACTCCGAGATCCTCCGCAGAGACACGTAAGTACGTCGTCTCCTCTGGGCAGCCAATGGATTTTCTTTTCTGTGGAGCAGTGATGAATCAGTGTCTTCCAGGAGGGCTTCGATATCCTGCCAGCTGTGCCATTTCAATCAGAGTGGCAGGGCTTTTTTGTTTTGTCTTTAGTCCCTGAAAGTGAGATTCAGGCTTTCTGAATAAGTTGCTTGCAACCTGTGACATGAAATCCTTGGCCTCTCGTTGTCTGTTTTTCTTAAGCACACGAAGACCATTCTGTTCGATCATGGTTTTGTGTTGTCCAGTTGGGAGTGTCTATGATGACCTTATCTTGAAGTGGCGCTATATAAATTTGCGATTACAATAGCATTTTAAAAATGCATTCTTTCCATCCGCCAAGACATGGCTGGTGATTTGACCATGAATTACGATTAACTGCTTTTGATTACTCTACGTGGATGTGGTACACTATGTTGCCTGGAGTTAGAGGCGTTTGTTTCTTAAGTCTCTATGTCAGTGGGATGGACTTTGGAACTGGAGGTATTTGTGCTCGTACTTTGATTTTACCTGAGGAGAAAGCTCAACCAGAATGCACCAGTGAGTAGTTTGTACTTCTAGAGGTGCTAAATAAATTGACTACAATACTGTGCAGTTTCATGCAGTTAATTCGTTATGGTCCATACACGGTGACCTTAACTGGCGTGGCGCCCATTCAAACGGGTAGCACTGGTGAAGGATCTCACCCGATTAATTCGCTGAAAATGAGCGGGGTTGAGGCCATACGGTCACTATAGAAACAAGTGTACATTTACATGTCATGGAGAGGGTATGTTGTTATTTTCTGTTGAAAGGTTCCGTGATTTCTATGAGATGTGGCCTCAACGATTCAACAACAAAACAAACGGCATAACTCCGCGACGGTGGCTCGTACTCTGCAACCCTAACTTGGCCGACGCCATTGGCACCGTACGTCTTTGAGTTACTCTAAGAGAAACACAGTGTTAGTTTATCAGTTTATCTGTGTAAGATGACAATACTTTGGCATAGCAGCAAAGATGGATTGTCTACACCATCACTTCCACTGTTCTTGCAGCCCTATATGCCTTGGTCCCACAGTGACTGCACCATTGGCTGTCAAAGGCAGAACATTATGGATTTTTAGATACAGTGCTTTCTGACACCTTTAAAAAGGTTCTGTCTTTAGTGCCGTAGCCCCACTGCTGACTGCACCACAAAGAATCTCTAGATGCAATGCTCTCAGATACCTTTAAAATGGCTATGTATGATGCAGTTATATGCATTCAGTGGTTAATTGCGTATCTGTTAAGATACCAACCATTAAACCCATGGCCCGATAAATTCATTGACATAAGCAGGGTTGAGGCCATGTGGTTGCTATAGAGAAACAGGTGCATTTACATTGATGGTGCAATACATTTACCGGTTTGGTTAAATCATTAACTGACGATTGTCTCAGTCTGTCGGTAGTTGGTTATTCATGTAACCAAACACGTCTTCTTGAAAATCGATTTCTGTCTTGATCAGCGACTAGGAACTTGAGTCTGACGTTCAAATCACAATCTCCCAAGATCCTAACATCGTTTGAACCGAAAACTCTTTGTCAAGGCACAGTAAATGTATACCTTGTACTAAAGCTGAAATCTGCCAAGATCTGGATGTAGTTCAGCTGTTGTTGTGTTTGCACTTCAGCTGAAATCTCCCTAGATCTGGATGTAGTTCAGCTGTTGTTGTGTTTGCACTTCAGCTGAAATCTCCCAAAATCTGGATGTAGTTCAGCTGTTGTTGTGTTTGCACTTCAGCTGAAATCTCCCAAGATCTGAAGGTAGTTCAGCTGTTGTATTGTGTGTGCTTCAGCAGAAATCTCCCAAGATATGAAGGACCTCTGAGACTGATGTTAATGTGGAGTTGTCCAGAGAAGGAATGACTGCCTGAGTTGTATAATTTGAGTGATGGCAAAAGTCCTTTCAGCAGAATCTGTTATATTTATGAATTCACCAAATGATAGTTTTTGGTCAGTGTGTGTTTGTGTGAAGTTAAAGTTTTGATTTCTCTGCCTTTTGTATCTTTTGATTTGTTTCATTTTCAAAATAAAGTTTGAAACTGCATCTGATGCTGTATAGGATGGACGATTTTGATGGTCATGTCCTTCAGCGTGCTTCTAGATCAACTGCGGAGAGACACGAAACAGACGTTCTTCTGTTCCTGTTGGGATTTAAACTGTTGATGCTGAGACTGGCTGCTTCCAATAGGCTGACTGTGAATAAACGATGTCTGTGCAGTGGATACTTGTTTGGTTTCCATAGCATTCTAAGAGCAACTGAGACTTCTGAGAAATGTTGTGTTTACTTTTTAACAGAAAATTGGCAACAACTGGCCACTGGCGTTGGAGGAACTTCGAATGTTGGGCAAGTTTGCGAAAGACAAGGAATTCTTACTCCATCTGAGAAAGGTGAAACAGGTAGGCATCTCGAAATTATACTCTGTAACATGTGCAAGAAATCTCAGCAAATGTCGAATATCCTCTACGTATTTTGCTGATCTTTTCGTTTCTGTTTTTCTTTACTGGATCCTTGTAACAATGAGACGTCCCTTTATAGTAGTTGTCTCAATATTGAAGGACTTCCTCAAAGTCTGAAAACAGTGGCTGGTGCTGTGAAAGATTTAGCCAAGAATTGGGGTTATTTTGAAGTAGGTTTTTTTTTTGCATAACTGATATGAACTGATGTGGGCAACTGTTCCCTCTGTCCTTTCTGGTCAAAACAGTGATGTTGTGTAACACTGTGTTGTCTTGGCACAGTCATTTACTGTGTTGTCTTGGCACAGTCATTTATTGTGTTGTCTTGGCACAGTCATTTACTCTTCTCTTGGCGCAGTCATTTACTGTGTTGTCTTGGCACAGTCATTTATTGTGTTGTCTTGGCACAGTCATTTACTCTTCTCTTGGCGCAGTCATTTACTGTGTTGTCTTGGCACAGTCATTTACTGTGTTGTCTTGGCACTGTCAGTTACTGTGTTGTCTTGGCGCAGTCAGTTACTGTGTTGTCTTGGCACAGTCAATTTGGCTTTTTTCGGTTAATCGTAAAAATGTTTAATTTAAGCTGTGACATATTTTGATGACATATTTGACACTTCCTTTTCTCAAACAGAATCTGTTGGATTTAGACTGGTCTTCTGCACTGAACTGCAATATTTTGACCTATTTATTACGATAATGGCGCTATAGAAGTCATTAGATAAGATTATACATTTCGGATTGGTTTTGTCGGTTCATTTCGCTGGATGACGTTAAATGTGGAACGTTATTTGTGTTGTTGTTTGAAACTCAGGAGAACAAGATGAAGTTGGCAGCTTTTATTGAGAAGGAGTATGGCGTCGTCATTGACCCAAACTCAATGTACGACATGCAGGTCAAGCGAATTCACGAATACAAGCGGCAGCTGTTGAACATTCTACACGTCATTACACTCTACAATCGCATCAAACGATCGCCCGACAAAGCCTACGCTCCACGAACAGTCATGATCGGAGGAAAAGTAGGATATACTTCAATAAAACTTAGTTGCCTACTCAGGCTCATTTTGCTGATGAAATTGAACTAAGATCTAACCAGGTAACTGGAATAATAATAATAATAATAATAATCATCATAATCATAACAATAAAAGGCGATTTTATAGAGTGCTGTAGTAGAGCCGAGGCCAAAAAGGGTGCTTTATGGTTTAAAATGCTGCAACTACATTCAGTGCAAATGTCAGCATATACGCTCTAAAAACAATTATTTAACAAGACTTGGTCACTTAATTTTTACGTTTGCAAGGAATGTCGGTTAAAACACACTAGCAACCTTTCCACTTTCCGATTAAGTGAAGCTGAGAATAATTCGACCATAAAAAATTACTAGAACGAGAGATAAGCAAACTTTAAACTGCAGTGGTGCAGAAACTGCAGTGGTGCAGAAACTGCAGTGGTGCAGAAACTGCAGTGGTGAAGAAACTGCAGTGGTGCAGAAACTGCAGTGGTGAAGAAACTGCAGTGGTGCAGAAACTGTAGTGGTGAAGAAACTGCAGTGGTGAAGAAACTGCAGTGGTGCAGAAACTGCAGTGGTGCAGTGTCAATGGTGCAGAAAGCTGCAGACATAAATTTGATAAAAGTAGTGCAAAATGTATGCACTACCTTAATCAAATTTCTGCACGACTTTAATCTATGCACTACTTTAAAACATGCTTGTTTACGTTAGTAGATAGATGTGTGTAATGTTCTTGACAGATGCTTAAAAGGCGCTATAAGAAATGTTTTACTATGTGAATACACTGAGCAGGCAGGCAGGTCTTCAGTGCAGCTTGGGATGACTTAAATATGTAGGAATGAGACGTTTGACCTGTACAGCAAAAACATTTAAATAGTATTTGGAAAAAGAATACTCTGTGAACAAACATTTGAATGATTTTCATGTGAGCATCCTGATATTTTATTTTGAAAATGATGCTTATGAGGATGACTTCTATATCGCCATTATCACAATGTTGTAAAATGTTAAGAACATTTTTAAATGTTGCTGTATTAGAACGATTTATACGAGCAAGACTCGTATCTTGACTGTGGTTGCGTTTTCTTAGGCAGCACCTGGCTATTACGTGGCTAAGCTGATAATCAAACTCTTCAACAACGTTTCTCGTGCCGTCAACAATGACCCGGCCATTGGACGCAAACTGCGCTGCGTCTTCCTGCAGAACTACAGAGTCTCTTTAGCTGAGAAGATCATTCCAGCGGCCGACCTCAGCGAACAGCTGTCGACTGCTGGCACGGAAGCATCTGGCACTGGAAACATGAAATTCATGGTGAGGCTTTAGTTTGTCTTTAATGACTTCTTTCATAAGGTTTCTTTTATTGTAAAGAGCTGCTTGACTAACTACAGGTTTGAATTAATGCGCTGTAGTGTTTTGGACTTACATTGCTAATCTTTTATCTAATCTAATCTAAAAAATTGTATTGTATCGTTATCATAGTGCAAAAGGCATCAGTTGACAGTCGCTTCAAATTAAACTGTAATCAGGAATCGTAAGTAAAGTATCCCATATCCCACAAGTGAGTCGTAGGGGAGCACTCATTTTCTTTTCTTCAGCCCTTGAGCCGGCAATGGACGAATCTCAAGGCCAGTGCATCGCAGGACTTGCTTTTTACTCCTCAGCTTATGCTGGTACCAAATTCTACTGCTTCATGACAGAGGCACAGTGTGCGCAACAACTTGCTCAGAGTCGTAACACAGAGTCGAACCTGCAACTGCAGGATCATTGACCTAATGCATTACCAATAGACCACTGTGCCGCACTCCGGAGTAGTAACTGGTTGAAGTCTGATCACTTGAGCAGTTACTGCCTTGGCTTCAAGTATTACCTGTGCATTTAGCAAATTCCTCAGCACCAGTTAAAACCTCTCCTGTATTGTAATATTTGGTAAACCAATGGAAATCATAGCGAGATTTGTGTATGATATGCAACACCAGTTTCTTCTCATAGCAGATGCAACTTTAACTTAAAGGGTGGATTTGCAACGTCCTTTCTTGCTGTTTTTGTTCATCCTTTGCTGCTTGTCTTTTAGTTTCCTCTTCTGATGTCTGCGATTGTTATTTCTTTGACTGTAGCTGAATGGAGCACTGACAATTGGAACACTAGATGGCGCTAATGTGGAGATGAGAGAGGAAATGGGTCCAGCCAACTTCTTCTTGTTCGGAATGACGGTTCACCAAGTGGAGGAACTGGCCAGACGCGGGTCAGAGTCTGTTCATCATGCGTACTTTGTTGTGCATATTTAATCAGCTGAACCTAAATCCTTCAGTTTTGTGTACAGGGAAGAGAAGTGAATGGTTTAAAACTACCATTTCTGGTTTGTTGATTGTCTGATGTGGGGCTTTTAGGAGTCGAATGGGGTAACAGCAGCTCATATGTGAGGAGTGAGCAGTGAAGAGAGAGATGTTGTGTGCAATGAGAAGAAATCTCATAATTCTAAGGGGTTAATGTAAGATAACAGGAAACGTTCTTTTTCTGGATTTCAGGGATCTGGCTTTTTTGTGTATCTTTTGGGAACCACTCAGCAGAGCTTTTTGGACCCACAGGAATTTGATCTGCCTTTTCCAATGGATTACGATTTTGATTATGATTTCACTCGAAGTTACCTTCGATTGATGCCAAGGCATTATGATAATGATGCTATAGAAGTCATTAGATTAGATTAGAACTGAAACATCGTTATCTGATGGATATGGAAAGGTGTGTGTTAAGATAAGGTGATGATTTTATCTTTTGGATTTTTGATTCTAAGACTTAAGGCTTTTTACTTTGGTGGCTTTATGGCTTTTTGGTTCCTATTTTTGATCGTCTTAAGTTTAGGCTTTTTTGCCTTTGATTTATTAGTTTTTTGGCTGTTCTTTTGAAATTGAATAACTGCAAAACAGAATTATGGATGCTGTGAGTTGTTGTTTCATTTCTGAAAATGCCTTCAGGTACAACCCACGTGAGTACTACGACAACAATGCCGAACTCCGTCAGTGCATAGACATGATTGCCAGTGGATACTTCTCGCCAGAAGATACGAATCTCTTTCGAGATATCGTCGGATCTCTTCTGTACCATGACAAGTTAAGACCATTCCACTCTTACTTTGACAAACTATCTGAAACTTAAGTTATAGATTGCATAAAGTGAACTGTATGCCTTCCTTAACGCTTGACACAGGAAGACCTATGAAAAATGAGTACCTAGGTTCAGGCCATACGGTCTCTATAGCAAACTGTGTACATTTACCTGTACATTTAACTTATGTTAAGCAGCCTGTACAATAAGTTTATCAGTTATCAACTATGGACGTAGTACTAAATTTAGAAATGGTCCTAGCAAAGGACAATCTTCAGTGTTTGCGTCTGTCAGAATTCTGTTCTTGTTGGTATTTCTATTGCCGCAGCGTTTTTCTACGAGTTGAAAACCTTTGTGTAAAGTTGACCTGTGGCATTTCAAAAGAAATTGACTTTGCTTTCAAATAATTTCAAGTGATGTTGAGTTCTTGTGAGTGAACCATGGGCTAAAAGCTTTATTGGCTTATAAATTTATACAGTTAGTATAATTGTTATTATTAGTTTTTGTTGATTTACTTGTGTTTTTTAACTGTTGGCAGAAATGAGTCTCAGGATTTAAAGAAAATTGATAAGGCTAACGATATGGAAAATGTCTGGAAAGTGTTGGATTTCCTCTGGGAAAGAGTTCTTTGTTGTTTCCTTGGGTTGGGGTTAATCGTGGGATTCGTCTTTTTCTTCTCTAGGTACATGCTGTTTGCAGATTACGAATCTTACATTCAGGTTCAAGACAAAGTTGGTGAGACGTACCAGGTATGCAGAGTAGTCGTAATCTCGAGATGACCAAAAGCTAGGTCATGGTTTAGTTCACAGGCGCTCAGTCAAAACAAACTCGATAGGCAAGATGGGTTCGGTTCGAGGTCAAGATCGAAGAGTCAGGCAGGCTAACAGTCTATAGTGGATGGTGTTTGGAATTGAACCGGAAAGTGAGATAGAGGGAAGAGGAGAAATCAGGATAGAACAGCATGCTCAGTCTATCTGTCTGTCTGTCTGTTTGCGAATTTGTCTGTTTGTTTATGGCTCTGCTTGCCCTCCTGTCTGTATGTCTGTCTGTATCGTGGCCAATACCTATCAGGACCTGATTGCTGGTGGCTGATGTCTATAACTTAGCTGTTGTCATTGGCCATGCATAGGTCTGCATTTCTAAATAATGTAATTAATGTAACTGTCAGAAATGTCTCAGCACAGCACAGAAACTTAGCGACGTAATCCTTGCTTGTTTATGTGCATAGAACGTTCCGGAATGGATGTACTTGGTCGTGATGAACATCGCTGGAGCTGGAAAGTTTTCCAGCGACAGGACGATTGCCGAATATGCGCGAGAGATCTGGGGCGTCGATCCGAAAAGGGAGAAACTTCCAGCGCCCTATGAAAACCTCAAGAAGGAAACTGAAGTTATTGAAGAAGGTCCAGCCAGATCAAGTGTTTCGTCAGGGCCACCAACCGCTTCCAAGCCACCTCAGATTAAAAAATAATTGCTCCACAGCCTCTTGTCATTTTACATAACAAGGCTTAAAACGATCAACAGTCTCCATTGGATCAAATGTCTTTGTTGTGCATTTCTACAGGCAGTTAATGCAGTCTGGCTTAGCACCTAATGTTTTAAATATCAGTTTTAGTTGATTATTGAAGTCTATTTGTTTGCCAACATGATGGTACTAATAACAGTTTAATCTATGAGAATGCTATAGATATTAACGTAATCACGTCTCATAACAGTGCAGCTTGTAGTTTGGTTTACATATGTGATGGAGTCGTAATCAGGTGAACGGTTTTTGCTATATTCCATTTGATGTTTTGAGAGTTATGCCAGTCTTTGTGTACACGGACAGCAGTTTACAACTTGGCTTCGACCTGTAACAAGATCTTAATGTATTTATTAAATGGTGCAACAATTGCTTGATTTTCATGTTTTCTCTGAATATTTTGTTGATATTCACTGAGTACTGATTAATTATTTGTGCCTGTTACAGCAGACAGACAGCAGACAGACAGCAGACAGACAGCAGACAGACAGATCCAGTTACTAATGATTAACGTCAGCTTGGGTAGGATGAGGACCACAGAAAAAGAAATTAAGAAAAGTAACAGATGGCTACTTCTTGCAACCATGGGTATTAAGTGGTATGGGCTTCATATTTCATAGTCTTGCCATGTATGAGAGGTTGGTCAGTTCTCTCCGTAGACAGTAGGTTCTCCCACTGACAGGATATGGTTAGTGAACTCGTAGCCGAACAGATCTCAGATTATGTTCTGCCCTGGTGGGTATTTGAACTCTTGACCTTCGCCTTGACATTCCAGCACACTAGCCGCTAGACTACTGCGTCACTCCGGTTTTGGTCTTATACAGGGTGAAATGAACAATTTCTTACTTACTAACACTCGTTGTCCTTAACTACCTTTACCTATGGATCTTATCGAATGATGTCATGCAGCGATTGTCCAATCACATGCGGCCAAATCAACAACCACAAGGATTTTCCGGTTTCACATGTCAACAACAATGGCGGATTGCACTTATCGTTCTTGGCTGAATTCGGGTCATTTTCTCGTCAAATTTCTTCGTACTAGAACCGAAATGCAGAGATCGTTCACTGTCATTTTCAACGGACACAGTCTCGTCATTTGGGCGACGATTGTGGCCATTTTCGTTGTTTTACTGACGGCGGTTATTTTACCTTGGCTTCAGATGCTACCGATCGATAGGACAGAAGGCTTGGGAAGCCTTCGCCGAAACAACGGTCGGGCGATTATCTCGAAACGAAATGGACCGAACCACTTATCGAATCTGTTTTCAAATTCACCGGCTTCAGACTTAACACCGACGCTATTCTCCGAGAATTCAGGAGGACTGGCTGGTCCCGAAACGTCGCTATTTCCTACTGTGTATTTCAAGCCAAAAGATAAAACATCAAGCGGTATGTCAACACAGATATGATTCATACAAAAAAAAACAATGTTTAGAAGACTGTTAAAAGTTGGGTTTACTTCAGAGTAGCGTGGTTGCTTTCTTTTTTAAGTTCTCAGGAAGCTCAGTGTCACTTGTAATGAACTTGTGGAGATGAGAAATCGAGAATGCAATTTTTCCCGGTTAACATTGCAGGTTCCTGTGTCAACTGATGTCAGGATGGACGGCATAACGGTCCAGGGTTCGAATCTCGTCACAACCAGACAGCAGTGTTTAGATCCACAGTATCGAGTGAATGATCAAAGGGCCGTCATCTTAATCGTAATCGTAATTCCGAGATTTCTTCAGCGCCCAACGAAAGCCACATCGCAGGGACCAGCTTACTCACAGGCACTCAGTCAAAACAAAATTGATAGGCAAAAGGGTTCGGTTCCAGGTCAAAATCCAAAAGTCAGATGGCGAGACAGCGTGGCAGATATGGGGGATGATGCTTGGGGTTTGTAGAGGAGGGAGATATAAGAGGAAGAAGGGGTGTCAGGGTAGGATCTGTGAAAGAGGAATCTTGTTTGTTTTCTGATAAATAACTTGTGTTGGGAATATTCTGATGAGTTCTAACCTTGTTGGTTCTCTTAGGCTATGTGCACTGTATACCTACTTTACTTCCTGCCACTTACTGTGAGTAAATGGGACGTTAATCCTGTTGGCCAAATCACTCATCTCCTTAAACAAGGCACTGAGCCAACATCATATGAATCCTACATGGAGACTGATGTTACGAATGCGTCACAAGAAGCCGTGCCATTGTTTTGCTTCCTCATTGATTTCAGTGCTTGACAACTGCAGTGTAGACGTTAGACACTGCTTATGTTCATGCCGCCCTGAATGCTGAGATGCTGCTGAGAAGAATAGTTTATCAACTGAAGGAATCTGTAAATGGAACGCCTTTCATATTAACCTCCCAGCAACTGGGTTCAAAGAGTGCATTAAGGTTGATAGAACAGAGGGACTGGTTAGGACAATAATATTGTTTCCTTAAGTGCAGTCGTTATGCTTCTGTTTCTGCTTTGAAGATCTGACTGGTGAGGCATTGGCTTCTGTTCATTTGGCCCGAGAGATGACCAGCCAGGGCAAGACGGAGAAGGCGATGAAGATCTTTACCCACGCGCTTGCCCTTGACCCCAAACATCCAGACATCCTCAATGAATACGGTGAATTCCTTGAGAAGACGAAGAAGGACACGGTCCTGGCTGATCACATGTACTGCAGGGCGCTCATCAACAGTCCGACTCACACGAGGGCCTTGTCCAATCGCCAGCGTACTCTGCCGCTTGTCGAAGAAATTGACCAGAACCTGTACAATAACATCGACCGCAAGCGCGATTCTCTGATGCACGTTCCCGAGGGCCATCCCGGGCTGCGTCGGATGATCCAGGAGAACTACTATCGTCACATCTATCATGCGACTGCGATCGAAGGCAACACTTTCACGCTGTCTCAGACGCGGTCATTTGTCGAAACGAGAATCGTGATTTCGGGTAAAAGCATCATGGAGCACAACGAGATCCTCGGCATGGAGGCAGCTCTTCACTTTCTCAATTCGTCTCTCATTAAACGAATTGGTGCTATAACAATCCGCGACATTCAGGACATTCACCGGCGAGTTCTCGGTTTTGTCGACCCGATTGGAGCCGGCGTTTTCCGGACTACGCAGGTTTTTGTCGCCGATTTCGTTCCGCCGGACGCGAGCCAAGTGGAACGACTGATGAGGGATTTCGTCGAATGGCTGAACTCGGACGACCCCAACAACCTGCACCCGATTGAAATGGCCGCCCTGGTACATTACAAACTCGTCTACATCCATCCGTTCTATGACGGCAACGGTCGCACGAGTCGTCTGCTGATGAATCTCCTGCTGATGCAGTCCGGTTATCCACCGATCATAATTCCCGTTGAACAGAAGCAACACTACTACCAGCATTTGCAGACGGCCAACGATGGCGACATTCGCCCGTTCATCCGATTCATCGCTGGCTGCACAGAGAAAATGCTGGACGATTTCCTGAGAGCCTCGGACGAAAATCTCAGCCGGACGTTTCCAGAACTCTCGATAAACTATTCGGACGACGGCCGGACGATTCTCGCCAAGGAACCTTAATGACGATTACGTTAGGAGTCCTGAACGAATGCACGTTGCTCTCGTCTTTCAGCTGTAAAATATCGGTTTATATATAGGTTGTGTTTATGAATTCATATATTTGTGCATGTAAGTGTGGGTGCGTTCTTATGATTGGTACTGTGTTTGTTGTGTAGGGTTGGTTAACTGGAAGAGTGTCGTTTGACTTGCAGCAAAAGTAAGTGATTTAGATTGTTCATGTGGTGTCTATGTACCAATGCCACACTTAATGCAGCGCCTTTTAAGTTCCTCACAAAAGCACTGCCTGTTTACATGAGGCAAGCTGTAAACCTGCATATGCTGGTGGGGTGAAGTGGGAGTCAGGGTTGTTCAGAACAGATGGAAGATTGGCAGGCTAGGAATTGGCATCTTATGGAGACAGAGGTTGCTCCCAATCCATAAGGCGGAATTCTGTCTAATTTCGGTTGTTGATGTCTGTGCCAAGTAAAAGAATTCTCTGAATGGAGCTCAGTGATGGAAATGGTGGCTTTCAGTTGATGCAGCTAGATATCGGCTGTAGTTGAACCTGGTCAGATTGTGTTGGCCTTACACTGGACTGTTATGGGACGAATTGGAAAAGTGGAGTCCCTGAGAAGAATTCTCATCCAGTATGTATGTGATTTCTGGACATTTGTCTGGCATCTTTTAGGAACCTTTTAGAGTGGATTGAATGGTCTGCTGTTCAAAAGCTGTTTAGAAGCTTCATGCATTACGAAAGAAGCAGAGGAAAATCAGAATTGGCCAGATGAATAAATTGTGCTGAAATGCTTTAAGTTTTTTGTTGGCAAATGTTTTTCCTCCAGTATTTTAATCAGGGTGTGAATATGAGTAAGGAAGTGAGTGAGTATATGAGTGAGCGAGTGTGTGAGTGAGTGAGTGAGTGAGCCTAGCTGTGTTTTGTTATGTTTATAAGAGGAATAAACTGCCTTATGAGCGAAAGCCTTGCTTCCTCGCTTAGACCCAGCAACTGCTGCTGTTGTGTCTGTTGTTGGTGTTGTTATGGCTTTGTTGCTGAACAATTGAAGTCAAATGGGTGTGAATCTGAGACGCGTTTCTGACTGAGCATGTAACATTGAATGTCTGATCAATTGTAACTGGTTAGGAAATGACAGCTTCATGGAGTTCTGCTTCACTTATGGTTGAGCTTGTCTGATTGTGCATTGTATTAAGTATCAGCGTTCGTTAAACTCGTGTGTCTGCAGATGTTTGGTGATCTAGAAGAACTTCTTTCTGTTGGTGCTTTTGTCCTCCTGCAGTTTATTCAGCTTGAATTATTGTTCTTATGGGTTCAGTTTCTTTGCTTATTCTTTGTGTATTTCTGTATTATTCTTGCTTTGTGTATTTCTGTATTATTCTTTCTTTGTGTTTGTCTGTACCTGAGCATTTAGAAATTTTCATTCTAGCAATGTCAAGTTACCTGTCCACATCGGAATCGTATGGTTGTATTGCATTCAGCTGGAAACAATGTCTATGTGTTTGGTTTGGTTTGCACAAGGCAGACAATGGAGAAAGACGCGTACAGAAATGTAACTTAACACAAAGATTAGATTATCTACTCAGTGGAGAGAATTCACTGGAGTGGGAGTGTAGGCTACAACTCCCTACAACTAGGTCTAGTTTATGCACTTGTAAGCCTGGCATAAAAGATTAAGTTTTAGTATATTATTTTCATTTTAAAGTCAACCTGTCTCTACTCAGCGCATTAATGACAGAATAAGAGAATGTGGTTTAAAACAGTTTGTTGTAAAGTGAACCGGATGCAGTAATTAGACAGAAATCAATGTTATTCTATGGTCTTAGTGAAGAGGACACTTTCCGGCCGACCTATTAAGCAACAAATGGTCACTTTTCCAGCTGGGGTCACATTTTTGCAAAGACTATTATTGTTAAATTGCATTTATTGAAGCATCGTTGTAATTACTGTTGAAGGATTTTTATAAGAACCTGATTTCCGTGGGGCATGATAACCGATCGGTTAGAGCGCTCAACTTGCAGTGCAAAGAGTACAGGTTCAAGCCTTCCCTGAGGGAGTTACTGTGTAGGGACCTTGAGCAAGTTCTTCACTCACAATTACTCTGCACCATCGATTAATACTTAGTCATTAGGTAGTGGCGATAACTAAATGCAGAATAATAAAAATAATGGTAGCCCAAACAGCCAAAAATTACATGTAAATTATTACTAGGGCTGGACTTGTGAAGCAGAACCACATCAATTGAAATCTGTAATGTAAAGGAGACATTACTTCAGATTGTTAAGGTCCAGCTTGAAAACTTGCACTTCTGATCATGGAGTCAAATCTGGATGGGAATCCGTTGGTTGTGCTCTGAATGTGTTGAGGAGTCTTTTCTGGTTTGAGCATTACTTGATAGCTGTTGAACTGGTGTTCAGGACATTTGACATTGTTTTTGATTGGGGTGAATTGTAATTGTAATTTGAGATTTATAAAGCGCCTTTTAGAGAATAAACACAACAGAGGTGCTTCCAACCCCAAAAAGTAAAATCACTGTTGAACAGTACGGTCTTCAGGCGCCTGCAGAATGCTGAGAGGGGGAGAGAAAGGAGCTCAAGTCGCAATTCTCGAGGGAGACGATTCCAGCAAGTGGGACGAACGTAGCCAAAGCTTGTCTTTGGGCCCTCATGGTCCCTCTGGTCCCCCGTCTTCTTTGGTCTCACCCAGGGTTCCGTCCTAGCTCCTCTCCTGTATATTTTATATACCTCTTGGGCCCTCCTCCCACTGAGTGTTGCAGTCCTTCAGTATGCAGACGACACCCAGGCTTATGCCCATGGTCCGGCGGAGGCGGCCCCTGCCCTTGTCCAGAGGATTCTCGACGCCACCTCTGTCCTTGACCTTTGGATGTCCTCCGCCTCCGTTTGAATTATAATAAGACCCAGTTCATCTGGCTTGGTGGCCGCTTGCAGCTCGCCAAGATTGATCTTTCCTCCTTACGCCAGAGATTTCCAGGTATCTCTTTCTCTACTACGGTCCGGGATCTCGGGGTTGTGTTGGATCAGGAGCTTACCCTGTCTGCTCATGTTAACACCGTCTCTTGCTCTTGTTTTTACCATCTTTGTCAGCTCCGCACCATTCGCCGTAATCTTCCCTTCCACGTTGTCTCCACTCTGATCCATGCCCTCATTTGCACCAGGGTTGGTAACGCCATCTTTACCGGCCTATCGCTAGCCAATACTGCAAAGCTGCAATCTGTGCTTAACTTTGCTGCTCGTCTCATTGGGGGCATTCCAAAATATGGCCACATCTCGTCTTATATTCGTGACACTCTTCACTGGCTCCCCGCCCAGCAGCGTGTCCACTTTAAGATCCTCTCTCATGCGCAGTTGTGTTATTGGCTCTGCTCCCCTTTACCTCATTGACTTCTGCACTTTGGTTTCCTCTTTGCCGGTCTGTAGCACCCTTCGCTCGGCTACTCAGGATCTCCTGTTTTCCCTTCATTTCACTATTCGGGGCGATTTGGTTGATCTGTTTACACACTTCGAGAATGCACAAAATACATAGATAGAACATCAAGTACAGACAGATGAAGAATTCGCAAAGAATCTGGTCTAACAAAAACTAGTTAGATATGCTTGAGAAGGTACTGCAACCTAGGGCGTCCAAAGGTAGCAGATAGTGGAATGGCCTCCAGTAAAGCGAAAGGCTTCGTAAAAGGCTTAATAATTTCAGATATGATAAGAACAGGCGCGATAATAATAACAAGCCAAATAACAACTCATTCTACTCCTCTTCCTATCCTGATTCTTTCTCTTCTCTCTTCCACTCCAATTCCAGATAAACCGGGTTTAACCAGCCCGCTCATCAGACTGCATGAGGGGGGCGATGTGTGGCAATATCTCCAAGACAAATACCACAGAGACCCCAAGATGAGTATGGGCCTGGCCCCATTGCCGAGTGGCTATCTCTAGATTCTAGGAGGAGACTCGGGCTATGGGAGACAAATCAGACGTCAAATCATTGCATTGAATCGGTCAGCCGCCTGCCCCACGCCTGATGGCTGAGGGAATTTCTGTTCTGCCAATGAGTTGTCAATGATGTCGTCACTCGTACGGATTCTATGCTGAGAGATTTAGACAAAATACAGAGATAGAAAATTAAGTATAGAGATATGAAGAATTCGCAAACAATATGATCCAACAAAAACTATTTAGACATGGTTGAAAAGGTGGCAGAGCTATTGTTACATTTGTGTTACATTTCCCAAAACCAGAGGATAGTGTAATGTAATGCATTGTGAATCTGTGAAATGATGCTGTACGAAATATGTGACCAGCCTATTGACTTTCCAAAAAGAGGTGTCGAACCGTAGCCAACATTTAATGAATAAATTTTTCCAGTTAACTTTCTATTCTTATAAAGTTATTTCAGCTGATTTATGACCGAATTTTTATTTATAAATTTGGGTTTGACTGAAAGAGAGAAATGTGCACAAGTGAAACTGAAGTTCTTTTACGATCGCTGTCGTAATTACACGCCTGCGTTTTGAAAATGTTTCATTTGCATTCGCTAGGTGGCAGCACACTTTTGAAACAGACCATTAGATCAAAATGCGCGCTTTTAACACAAATTGCGTACAGGTGTTGACCACTCCTTTAGAATCTGTATGTCTGTGTATGTGTTTGTATCTGTGTTTGTTCGTCTGATTAGACACATGGCACGTGTGCTGGAATGCAGGTGCGAATAGGTTTGTTGGCGCTATTTCTAAATTTAGTAGCTTGAGTTCTCTGCATATAATTATCTGGCATTTGCTGCCCATCCTACAGCCACCTGTTTTCAGATTTCGGCGCTGTATTGCGTTGTACTTTATAATAGTTTAGTCGCCCTGTCTTAGATCTGGTTGCCTGTCGATCCCTTGTTAAATGGGTGATGGGCTGAACTGGTGAGAGATATGTAAATGTAAATTGTAAACCTCCAAATATCTCAGCGCCGCGCAAAAGCCGCGTCAGAGAGACCAACTAATTCACTAAGACCCATCGGGAGAAGAGAAATGGATTAGGAAGATCTATATTCAGCGGGAATAGTCTCAGCAGTTTTTACTTATGATGTATTAAGCCTTTTCTTATCATTATTGTTATTATTAGGGCTAATAATTAGTAACTTCTGATGTGCCGGTGTCTAATGCAGGAGGCATCAACCGATGGCACATTTTTCCTGGTTCTCTTTTACTCCTCTCTCAAAAGTTACTATAAGCAATTTTATATTCCATTTTTTAAATTATTAAACACGGCGTTTAACCGGAAGGGAAATCCTTACAGATAGTTAAAAGGAAACAAAAATTCTTTTAGATTGCCGTGGTAAATAATTTACTGAAAAGGATGCAATTGCATTCGCTAGGTGGCAGCACAGTTCTTTAAAAGACCACTAGACCAAATCGCGCGCTGGTAACATGGCTTCCACACACGTGTTTGACCACTCCTTCACAATCTGTCTGTCTGTCTGTCTGTCTGTCTGTCTGTCTGTCTGTCTGTCTGTCTGTCTGGAGTTGGGTCGGATTAAGGCAGGTGGTACGTGTGCTGTGTGGAGGTGCAAATAGACTTGTTGGCGGCATTTCTAAATTTAGTAGCCTAAGTTCTTTGCACATTGCCATTTGCTGCCCATCCTACAGCGCACCTGTTTTCAGAATTCGGTTCCATTAATATGCATCTGTTAACCTGAAATAGTTTTGTCGCCCTGTCGCAGATCTGGATGCCCGCCAATCCCTTGTTAATCGGAAATAACCTGAAGCAGAGGATATATCAGTGGCGGCTCCAGGATTGTTTATGTGGGGAGGAAGAGCATTTCCAGTTGGGCGCCACATTCTAGCTGTCCACCGCCCACCATGCACAGGTCTGGTCTGAGGGGCGCCGGCATTTAACCAAGAATGGCGCGGCAGAGCAACCGCCCCCACGCCTGTAGCTAAATTCGCTCCTGGGGTAAATGTAAATGTGAATGTAAGCCTCCAAATTTTCTCAGCGCCACATAAAACCCGCGTCACGGAGGCCAGCTCATCACCGGCGCTAGAAAAGATATTGGGAGGTAAGAAATGTATGGCAAAATGTTTTCCATGGGAAATGGTTTGAAGGAGTGGGGGGAAAGACCTTTGGACAGGCGGGCGATGTGTTGGGAAATGCAGCTTCAGTGGGAGAGAATAGAATAAACGTCGAAGGAAACAGATTCTCAATACATCTTAATTCGTTAAGATTCGTTAGATAAACATCATTTTTCAAAGGTCCTATATATATATATATATTATATATATATATGTTTATGTTCAACTATTATAATACGTACTTGCAGTAATTACTACTGCTGCTGCTACTATTGCTACCTGCTACTAATATTTTTATTATTATTATTCTTTTTATTATTCTTATTATTATTATTATGTTTATTATTATTAATTTTATTATTATACTGTGGTAAATAATCGTTACCGAAAAACATTCTATTGCATTCGCTAGGTGGCAGCACAGTTTTGAAAAAGACCGTTAGATCAACTGGCGCGCTTTTTACACGAATCCCGTACACGTGTTGACCACTCCTTTACAAGCTGTATGTCTGTGTATCTGTTTGAATCTGTGTTTGTTCGTCTGATTAGACACAAGGCACGTGTGCTGGAATGCAGGTGTGGATAAACTTGTTGGCGCTACTTCTAAATTTAGTATGTTTGAGTTCTCTGCATATAATTATATCAGCCCATCCTACAGCGACCTGTTTCCAGATTTCAGTTGCGTTATGCACTGATAACTTAAAATATTTTTGTCGCCCTGTCTTAGATCTGGATGTCCGCCGATCCCTTGTTAATGGAAAATAGCCTGAACCAGAGGGGCGGATCAGTGGCGGCCCCAGGATTGCTTTCTTGGGGGGCAAGAGCATTTCCAAGGGGCGCCACATTCTGAATTTCCAGTGGGCGCCACATTCAGGCAGGCGAACATGCACGGGTCTGGTTTGAGGGGCACCGGCATATAACCACTGGAAATGTGTTTTCATTGGGTAATAGTTTGAACGGGAGGGGGAGAAAAGACGTTTGGACAGGAGGACGATGTATTGGGAAATGCAGCTTCAGGGTGAGCTAATAGGAATCAACGTCGAAGGAAAGACGTTCTCAATGAATCTTAATTCGCATCTGTTAAGATTCTTTCAATAGTCATCACTTTTCATAGGCCCTTGATTGGAGATATATTATGGTCAAATAGTATAATGCTTACTTACATGCAGTAATTACTGTATGTCTGGTTGTCTGTTTGTCTATGTGTTGGGGCGGATTAAGAAGGTGGAACGTGTCCTGTGTGCAGGTGCGAAGCTTAGTGCCCTTAATTTCTCTCTGCATAAATTATATCGTGTCTGTCATTCGCTGCCCATCCTACAGACCACACCTCATTTTCAAATTTCGGCGCCAGATTGGCGAAGCCACTGCGTTGTGCACCTTCTAACTTAAATGTACACGTTTTCCTATAGCGACCGTATAACCTCGACCCTGCCCTTGTTTCAATGAATTAATCGGGTGAGATCCTTCACCACCGCTGCCCATTTCAATGAGTACCACGCCATTTACGGTTCCCGTGAACGGACTGCTAGGCCAAGATTTAAATCAATGAATATAATCAGCATCGGTATGCGAACCGGCATCCTCACGTTTGACGTAGGCCATCTGGTTAACCAATGCAGCTGACGAGGCCAACCAGCTTCAGCGCTGGACTTTGGAGCCCTACAGCTAGTTTGCCTCGCAAAGGGATCTACGGCCAGGAAGACACTGCTATCTATGACACGATGAAGCATAATAGGCCTACGCATGACAGACAGACAGACAGACAGACAGACAGACAGACAGGCAGACAGACAGACCTTACACTCAAGGCGTTGGTGCAGGGTGACCAGTACAATTCCTTCCGCATGAAACTGAACTTATGCCCAAACCTAGGTAAACGCCTCTGTCTGTCTGTCTGTCTGTCTGTGTCTAATGTACAGTAGAATCTGCAGTCTGTCTGTTTCTGTCTCTGTGTCTCTGTCTCCGTATATGTATCGTCTATAACAATTTCTGTAGCACCGTTATCCGAATAAAACACAATTCATGTTCCGTTGTTCTCATCAGTCGAGACCCCATCGACGCTTAATGGACAGAACTCTGCAAAATGTTCTCCTTATCTTCAAGAGACCGAGGCTTCATTTGGCTGCTGCAGATTTTAAAAATAGACTTCAAAACGCAGTTGTTTACGCTTGACCCTGGGCGACCCCTCCACTTCAATCCTCTGCTAACAGAATTGAGATTAATTATCTGATAAAATTGGTAAAAACAATTCATAATCGAAGCTAACAGGACCTATACATTTTAAAGATAACAGTTGTTGATCAACTTGACCTCAACTTCTTGCGTATGGCTCATATGAGGGCTACTGAGTTGTTCAACTGGCGCTGTATAAATGCAGAGTTACAAGCATACGTGCGCTGCACATAGAGACTGTTCATTACGCTGTAACAATTCACTATTACGATTACATTGTGTACGTTGCGTTGTTACAGTTTATTATTACACGGATTTACGGTCGTTAAGTTGTTACTATTTACCAAAGTATAGGTTACGCGTAGATGAAGTGGTTACAGTTGAATTTACGCTTTTAATTAAACATATTACTTCTGTCGTAAAGCTATTACAGTTTACAGTCGCGGAGATTACGCTGTACTTGCGCTGTTATGCTTTTAATTGAACAGATCACGCTTATAATAAAGTTGTTAGAGTTAGATGAAGTGGGTGGATGTTATCTGTCGGCTGCAGGTCATCGTCCAGAGGAACTTGGCAGCGAAGGACGTCTCACACAGCAAGGCAGCCTGCGTCATTGTTAGCTACCTCAAGATCCTTCCCTTCTTCCTCTTCGTCTGGCCTGGAATGTCCAGCAGAATCCTCTATCCAGGTATCAACGGGCGCTATGGAAGTCGCTAGATTAGAATAGGTATCCAGTTGCACGCAGAGCAATCGAGATACTCTTTCCAGGTAGCCCTACACACACCGAATGAAGTGAACAAGAATTAAGAATTATTAGTTAATTAATTAGCAACTTCTATAGCGTCGGTGTCTAATGCACAAAGCATCAACCGATGGCGAACCAAAACAAACCCGCAATCGGGTCAATGCCAACATCCAGAAGATCATTTCACTAGGACAGAGAAGCAGCCTATGGCGGATAAGCAAATCGAAAAAGTTAAAATAAGGCTTAAGTTAGAATTGAGTATGGCTTTAAAAGGAATTGAAGAAGAATTAAGTGGGGGATGGTCGAGTGGCTAACGCGTCGGTTTTTACCCCTGCGATCCCGGTTCGAATTCTGAGCCATTCATATGAACTCAACATAGATTGGTTTGTTGAACTGTGTCCAACCTCGGAGCCCATCTTCTTCTTCTTCGACATAAGTTCCGCCTTAAGCCAGACTCCCACCCGACATTAAAAGGAAATCTCAAAGTAATTAAGTAACTAGTATTTGTGTAGCTAATTAAGTAGTTCATTAACCAATTTTTTAAGTAGGTCAGTGACTAATTAAGTAGTTCAGTAACTAATTACGTAGTTAAGCAGGCCTTCTTTTTGCATTGGACTGTTAGTAATGTTACTATACATCATAAGTGACTCCAGTGGGGGGGGGGTCCGTCAGAGTAGAAATATGAAAGTAGTTTTCCCGATGGGTTTTTCTAAGAAAAATTCGTCTCCTGGTTTTGCTCTCACTTCCTATACGCGTTTTCTCTTTCCAGACGACATCGCTTGCTCCAGTCCGGAGACCTGCACCGAGATATGCAACAACGATGCCGGCTGTACAAACGTCGCCTATCCTCTTCTTGTCCTTAACCTGCTACCTGAAGGTATACATACCAGATACCATACCATACAATACCACACATACCAGATATACCACACCATATAGGCCTACATGCCAGATACCATACCACATCCAGCTGCCATTTTCTGTCAGCTGCTTGAATCCGGTACGTTAGTGAGAAGTGATCTTAGGTCGATCCTTTGAGAGATTCCGAAGGCGATGTATAAAAGTATTCACATCAATACAAACATGTAAATGTGGACTTGTAATTGCGGAAGGGCGGAGGCAGATCTGCAAAGAGTGGCCAGCAATAGCTCGCTCAGAATTGGCCCCATTTTATGCCACAACATATCGTCTTTGTAAAGCAATATGCTACGACTTTGTCCGAGTTAACACATTGGCCGTGTGCCAATTTTTTTATAGGCGCGGCTAATATAGGTAAAAAACACAAAAATTGTGAAAATTTTTCTTTTTTCTTTTTTTGACATCCTTTTGTTCAAAGAATCAAAAATAACTGTTCCTCTTACAGTATGTGTTTATCTTACTGTTTCACTGAAGGACGTCTAGAAATCACGTTCAGTGTGATACTTTTTGAAACATAGTACTATACATGGTGTAGTACTGTGTTATGTGTATCACTAGGGTCTGGGGGGCAAGTCTCACAAAAATATCGCGTTTCTTTGCGCTCTCTATGCTTGCTACAAGCAACACACTTCCTGCAAGGTTCTGCTTGGGTTGCAGTTGCTGGGATAACATACAGATAGTGCTGTCCACTGAGTCTGAATAGGTTCGAAGCCTTGTGATGCGTGAAGGCCATTCATTGATGGTGCGGCTCTCTGGAGTTAAAGGGCTCTTCTGCTGAATTCAACTCGTGTGTCTCTCGCAGGATGATGATAATTCTTCAATCGTAATCGTGATCCCGAGATTTCTACAGCGCCAAACAAATGCTAAGTCGCGAAAACCAGCTTATTCGCAAGCGCTCAGTCAAAACAAAATCAATAGGCAGGAAGGGTTCGGGTTCCAGTTCAAGATTCAAGGATCAGGTAGGCAGACAGTCAGATAGTCTGGAATTGGAGCTCCAAGGCAGAAAAAGGGAAGAGGTAGAATCAGGATAGGGTTTGTATCAGAGGAGCGATATAATGGTTCCAAGATCTCATGACCTCCGGCTTGCGATCAATACTCCCGGATTCCAAATGGCAGATCTCGATATTTACGCATGAAGTGGCGAACTTTAAAAATTCGTGTAAAATCGCAGGATAGTAAGCAGAAGACGGGAATACTCATGTTGAAACCTATCATCAGGTATAATATATCCGAATCGGAGTTGGTCGGTAAATCAGTAGTCGTACCGCACTAACTCGTGTGTTTAAGTAGCTGATCAGTTATGTAGCGCCTTTTAAGAACCTTTATAAAGCTGTGTGTATGTTGACTGCGTTTAAGGTCTGAAGGGACTGATGTTGGTCGCCACGTTGGCTGCCCTGATGAGTACCCTGACGTCGCAATACAACAGCACGAGCTCCTTGTTTACCCTCGACATCTGGACCTACTTCGTCGGAAGGCCACGCAGTTCGAGATCGTTCTGGTCGGTTGTCTCTGGGGTCTGCTGATGATCGGACTGAGCATGGCCTGGCTGCCCATTCTACAGGCGATCCAGGGCGGCAATCTCTGGGACTACCTTAAGTCCATCTCGTCCTACATCACTCCGCCCTGGGTCGTTGCCTTAGGCCTCGGAATGTTCTGGAAGAGAGCATCAGAATTCGTAAGCAGCTATATTTCTCGTTGGCAAGGAACTTCGATCTAATCTAATCTAACCCAGTCTAATCTAAGCCAATCTAATCTAAACCAATCTAATCTAAATCAATCTAATCTAAACCAATCTAATCTAAACCAATCTAATCTAACCTAATCCAATCTAATCTAAACCAATCTGATCTAACCCAGTCTAACCTAAACCCATCTAATCTAAACCAATCTAATCTAACCTAACCAATCTAATCTAGCCTAACCAATCTAATCTAAACCAATCTAATTAAACCCAATCTAATCTAAACCCATCTAATCTAAACCAATCTAATCTAAACCAATCAAATCGAAACCAATTGATTCAAAATCCTTTAAATCTATCCTTAGAATCTAATGGTCTGATGGCCTTCCTTTACTTACCCAGGCTTCCCTTACCTTACCTACACCTCCTTAACCCTTATTATTTGTGACTGCATAGGGCATCTGGTGGGGACTGATTGCCGGGCTCGCAGTTGGCCTCATCCAAATGGCTGTTGAGTTCAGCTTCCCTGTTCCTCACTGCGGCAGCCACGACGTTGACAACAGACCCGACATCATCTCCAATGTCCACTACCTGATGTTCGCCATCATCCTTGCCTCCGTTTCACTGGTCGCCATGGTCTGCATGACAATCGTCTCACCTCCCAGGAGAAAGGACCAGGTATCACTTCTATTATATTTTTGACGTGAAAGTTGGTGTATTTGAATTAAAATGTCATTTCTGAGGCAATATGGCATTTCTGAAGTAAAATTTGGCATCTTCGAAGTAGAGTGTGGTGGTTTCGAATTAAAATGTGGCATTTCTGAGACAATATGACATTTCTGAAGTAAAATTTGGCATCTTTGAAGTAGAGTGTGGTGGTTTCGAATTAAAATATTGCATTTTTGAGGCAATATGATGTTTCTGAGGTACAGTGTAGCATTTTTGACATGAAAGTTGGTGTTGTTGAATTAAAATATGGTATTTTTGAGGCAATATGGCATTTCTGAGGTACAGTGTGGGATTTTTAAAGTGAAAGTTGGTGTTGTTGAATTAAAATGTGGTATTTTTGAGGCAATATGGCATTTCTGAGGTACGGTGTAGCATATTTAAAGTAAACGTTGGTGATTTTGATTTAAAATATGGTATTTTTGAGGGAATATGATGTTTCTGAGGTTCAATGTGGGATTTTTAAAGTGAAAGTTGTTGTTTTTGAATTAAAATGTGGCACTTTTGAGGCAATATGACATTTCTGAGGTACAGTGTAGCATCTTTGAAGTAAACGTTGGTGATTTTGAATTAAAATATGGTATTTTTGAGGCAATATGACATTTTTGAGGTACAGTGTGCGATTTTTAAAGTGAAAGTTGTTGTTTTTGAATTAATATATGGCATTTTTGAAGCAATATGACATTTCTGAGGTAAAATTTTGCATCCGTGAAGTACAGTGTGGTGGTTAGTGGTTTTGCATTAAAATGTGGCATTTTTGAGGCAATATGGCATTTCTGAGGTACAGTGTGGGATTTTTAAGGTGAAAGTTGCTGTTTTTGAATTAAAATGTGGCATTTTTGAGGCAATATGACATTTCTGAGGTACAGTGTGGGATTTTTAAAGTGAAAGTTGGTGTTTTTGAATTAAAATGTGGCATTTTTGAGGCAATATGACATTTCTGAGGTACAGTGTGGGATTTTTAAAGTGAAAGTTGGTGTTTTTGAATTAAAATGTGGCATTTTTGAGGCAATATGGCATTTCTGAGGTACAGTGTGGGATTTTTAAAGTGAAAGTTGGTGTTTTTGAATTAAAATGTGGCATTTTTGAGGCAATATGACATTTCTGAGGTACGGTGTAGCATCTTTGAAGTAAACGTTGGTGATTTTGAATTAAAATATGGTATTTTTGAGGCAATATGGCATTTCTGAGGTACAGTGTGGGATTTTTAAAGTGAAAGTTGGTGTTTTTGAATTAAAATGTGGCATTTTTGAGGCAATATGACATTTCTGAGGTACAGTGTGGGATTTTTAAAGTGAAAGTTGGTGTTTTTGAATTAAAATGTGGCATTTTTGAGGCAATATGGCATTTCTGAGGTACAGTGTGGGATTTTTAAAGTGAAAGTTGGTGTTTTTGAATTAAAATGTGGCATTTTTGAGGCAATATGACATTTCTGAGGTACAGTGTGGGATTTTTAAAGTGAAAGTTGGTGTTTTTGAATTAAAATGTGGCATTTTTGAGGCAATATGGCATTTCTGAGGTACAGTGTGGGATTTTTAAAGTGAAAGTTGGTGTTTTTGAATTAAAATGTGGCATTTTTGAGGCAATATGGCATTTCTGAGGTACAGTGTGGGATTTTTAAAGTGAAAGTTGGTGTTTTTGAATTAAAATGTGGCATTTTTGAGGCAATATGACATTTCTGAGGTACGGTGTAGCATCTTTGAAGTAAACGTTGGTGATTTTGAATTAAAATATGGTATTTTTAAGGCAATATGGCATTTCTGAGGTACAGTGTGGGATTTTTAAAGTGAAAGTTGGTGTTGTTTAATTAAAATATGGTATTTTTGAGGCAATATGACTTTTCTGAGGTAAAATTTGGCATCTTTGAAGTAGAGTGTGGTGGTTTCGCATTAAGATATGGTATTTTTGAGGCAATATGACATTTCTGAGGTAAAATTTGGCATCTTTGAAGTAGAGTGTGGTGGTTTCGCATTAAGATATGGTATTTTTGAGGCAATATGGCATTTCTGAGGTACAGTGTGGGATTTTTAAAGTGAAAGTTGGTGTTGTTGAATTAAAATGTGGCATTTTTGAGCAATATGACATTTCTGAGGTAAAATTTGACATCTTTGAAGTAGAGTGTGGTGGTTTCACATTAAAATGTGGAATTTTTGAGGAGATATGGCATTTCTGAGATACAGTGTAGCGTTTCCGATGTGAAAGTTGGTGTATATGATTTAAAATGTGGAATTTTTGAGGCTATATGGCATTTCTAAAGTAAAATTTGGCATCTTTGAAGTAGAGTGTGGTGGTTTCAAATTAAAATGTGGAATTTTTTAGGAAATATGGCATTTCTGAGGTAAAATTTGGCGTCTTTGAAGTAGAGTATGGTGGTTTCAAATTAAAATGTGGAATTTTTGAGGAGATATGGCATTTCTGAGATACAGTGTAGCGTTTCCGATGTGAAAGTTGGTGTATATGATTTATAATGTGGTATTTTTGAGGCTATATGGCATTTCTAAAGTAAAATTTGGCATCTTTGAAGTAGACTGTGGTGGTTTCAAATTAAAATGTGGAATTTTTGAGGAAATATGGCATTTCTGAGGTACATTGTAGCATTTTTGATGTGAAAGTTGGTGTATTTGAATTAAAATATGGTATTTCTGAGGCAGTATGGTGTTTCTGAGGTAAAATTTGGCGTCTTTGAAGTAGAGTATGGTGGTTTCAAATTAAAATGTGGAATTTTTGAGGAGATATGGCATTTCTGAGATACAGTGTAGCGTTTCCGATGTGAAAGTTGGTGTATATGATTTAAAATGTGGTATTTTTGAGACTATATGGCATTTCTAAAGTAAAATTTGGCGTCTTTGAAGTAGAGTGTGGTGGTTTCAAATTAAAATGTGGAATTTTTGAGGAAATATGGCATTTCTGAAGTACATTGTAGCATTTTTGATGTGAAAGTTGGTGTATTTGAATTAAAATATGATATTTCTGAGGCAATATGGTGTTTCTGAGGTAAAATTTGGCGTCTTTGAAGTAGAGTATGGTGGTTTGAAATTAAAATGTGGAATTTTTGAGGAAATATGGCATTTCTGAGGTACATTGTAGCATTTTTGATGTGAAAGTTGGTTTATTTGAATTAAAATGTTGCTTTTTTGAGGCAATATGGCATTTCTGAGGTAAAATTTGGCGTCTTTGAAGTAGAGTGTGGTGGTTTCGCATTAAGATATGGTATTTTTGAGGCAATATATCATTTCTGAGGTACAGTGTGGCATTTTTGACATGAAAGTTGGTGTTGTTGAAGTAAAATATGGTATTTTTGAGGCAATATGGTATTTCTGAGGTAAAATTTGGCGTCTTTGAAGTAGAGTGTGTTGGTTTCGCATTAAGATATGGTATTTTTGAGGCAATATGGCATTTCTGAGGTACAGTGTTGGATTTTTAAAGTGAAAGTTGGTGTTTTTGAATTAAAATATGGTAATTTTGAGGCAATATGGTATTTCTGAGGTACATTGTAGCATTTTTGATGTGAAAGTTGGTGTATTTAAATTAAAATATGGTATTTTTGAGGCTATATGGTATTTCTGAGGTGCTGTGTAACATTTCCGATGTAAAAGTTAGTGTGTTTGAATTAAGATATATTATTTTTGAGGCAATGTGGCATTTCTGAGGTAACATTTGTCATCATTGAAGTAGAGTGTGGTGGTTTCAATTTAAAATGTGGAATTTTTGAGGAAACATGGCATTTCTGAGATACAGTGTAGCGTTTCCAATGTGAAAGTTGGTGTATATGATTTAAAATGTGGTATTTTTGAGGCTATATCACATTTCTGAAGTAAAATTTGGCATCTTTGAAGTAGAGTGTGGTTGTTTCGCATTAAGATATTTTATTTTTGAGGCAATATGGCATTTCTGAGGTACAGTGTGGGATTTTTGACATGAAAGTTGGTGTTGTTGAATTAAAATGTGGCATTTTTGAGGCAATATGGCATTTCTGAGGTACAGTGTGGCATTTTTGAAGTGAAAGTTGGTGTTGTTGAATTAAAATATGGTATTTTTGAGGCAATATGGCATTTCTGAGGTACAGTGTGGCATTTTTAAAGTGAAAGTTGGTGTTGTTGAATTAAAATGTGGTATTTTTGAAGCAATATGACATTTCTGAGGTAAAATTTTGCATCCTTTAAGTACAGTGTGGTGGTTGGTGGTTTCTCATTAAAATGTGGCATTTTTGAGGCAAAATGGCATTTCTGAGGTACAGTGTGGGATTTTTAAGGTGAAAGTTGGTGTTTTTAAATTAAAATGTGGTATTTTTGAAGCAATATGACATTTCTGAGGTAAAATTTTGCATCCTTGAAGTACAGTGTGGTGGTTGGTGGTTTTTCATTTAAATGTGGCATTTTTGAGGCAATATGGCATTTCTGAGATACAGTGTAGCATTTTTGATGTAAAAGTTGGTGTAATTGTATTAAAATATGGTATGTTTGTGGCAATATGGTGTTTCTGAGGTAAAATTTGGCGTCTTTGAAGTTGATTATGGTGGTTTGAAATTAAAATGTGGAATTTTTGGGGAAATATGGCATTTCTGAGGTACATTGTAGCATTTTTTATGTGAAAGTTGATGTTATTGTATTAAAATATGGTATTTTTGAGGCAATGTGGCATTTCTGAGGTAACATTTGTCATCATTGAAGTAGTGTGTGGTGTTTTCAATTTAAAATGTGGAATTTTTGAGGAAACATGGCATTTCTGATGTACAGTGTGGGATTTTTAAGGTGAAAGTTGGTGTTTTTAAATTAAAATGTGGCATTTTTGAAGCAATATGACATTTCTGAGGTAAAATTTTGCATCCTTGAAGTACAGTGTGGTGGTTGGTGGTTTCGCATTAAAATGTGGCATTTTTGAGGCAATATGGCATTTCTGAAGTAGAGTGTAGCATGTTTGATATGAAAGTTGGTGTGTTTGAATTAAAATATTTTTTTTTGAGGCAATATGGTATTTCTGAGGTACATTGTAGCATTTTTGATGTGAAAGTTGGTTTATTTAAATTAAAATATGGTATTTTTGAAGCTATATGGTATTTCTGAAGTGCAGTGTAACATTTCCGATGTAAAAGTTAGTGTTTTTGAATTAAGATATGGTATTTTTGAGGCAATGTGGCATTTCTGAGGTAACATTTGTCATCATTGAAGTAGAGTTTGGTGGTTTCAGTTTAAAATGTGGAATTTTTGAGGAAACATGGCATTTCTGAGATACAGTGTAGCGTTTCCGATGTGAAAGTTGGTGTATATGATATAAAATGTGGTATTTTTGAGGCTATATGGCATTTCTGAAGTAAAATTTGGCATCTTTGAAGTAGAGTGTGGTGGTTTCGAATCAAAATATGATGTTTTTGGGGCAATATGGGTTTTCTGAAGTACAGTGTAGCATTTTTGAAGTGAAAGTTGATGATTTTTAATTGAAATGTGGCATTTTTGAGGCAATATGAGATATCTGAGGTAAGATTTTGCATCTTTGTTATCAAATTGGTGCTTTTCAATTAAAATAATTCATTTTTGAATTTTTTCCTGCCGATTTTCCTGTTGATTCTGACAATTGCATTTTATATGTTTCAATCTGTAATAATATTTTTTATATGGTTAAGATTTTTGAATGCCAATTTCAATAGAATTTCAGATTAAAATTCTTATGAGAACAAAATGGTATTTAATCTTTTTTAGAAAGCTTGGCTTAGTGGCTACTTGAGATTTTGTTTTCGATTAAAGATGAGGCATTTGGAAAAGTACTGGCCATCTGATATCTCCTTCCCTCTTTGTCTCTCTGCTACATTACCAATATTGTGTAAAGTGTTGTGTTAGTTGGATTATGCAGCACAGTGGTCGTTACGACGATTGCCAGTTTGAGCCTGCTGATTGGACTCCATGTAACGACCCTGGACAGGTTGTTTGCACACAGATATCATGCCTCAGATTCACATTTGCCGTAGTTACTTTTGTAAATAAAATAAAGTAAATAATTAAATTAAATAATTTAATTAATTAACGAATTTGAAAATATATGTTACAGGAACATGCTTTCCTGGTGACTAAAAACATCTGTGATTCGTGGATTGTCCGCTGCTGTAGCAACTGTCGCATGACGACTCATGCCACTGACAAAAATCCAGAAAGGAAAGCACGTCAGTCCTCACCTCTTGGTAAGTGGCACCATAACTAAGAACTGGACCATGTAAAGGTACTAATAATAAATTTTCTTTTACTGTGTTCAATGGCATAACACTGTTGCATTTAGAGGACCCTTACCGGACACTTGTGAGAACGAGCCCTGATTTTCCAGACATTTCCCTTTTGCTCTTAGTTTAAGTTTTTAACATCCTGGAGCAAAATAATAATAATACATGTAATAATAATAATAATGGTAATAATAGTGCCACATTATTTCATGGTAATAAATCATGCTGCTAAGAAGTTATGTGGAAGTGTTTGAATAAAGCACTTGGGAGTGTTTACTGATGGTAGTTCATGAATGTTAACATTGCAGAGTGATGAGCAGGTGATAGAGAGGCTGACCATTTCTCCAGAATATTCACCGCTGTTCAAGGTGGTTATCAAAGAAACTTCGGAAAATGTGCCAGTCGGTATGTTGCTACATGATCTTTGTCCTAACTGCTTTTCTCTGTGAAATTGAAGAAAGAAGAATTAAACCCTGTAATTGTAATTGTAATAACGACAAATTATATAGCACCGTAAGTTGCAAGCTACTTCTAGGGTGCTTTACTATGTCAGTTTTCAGATTTGTAGAATTTCACTCATTTCTTGAAAACATGAACAATTTCAGCCTCTTGAATGGATACCAGAAGCCACAGAACCGTGCAGAAAGGTCTGTTAAAGTTGGCCTTGTGTTAAATGGTCCAGATGGTCCTGGAAAGAGGACCTTGATAAAGATGGTCCTCGGCTGCTTGTAATTGTAACTGTTATCTAACGGTCCTTACACGGGGACCTTAAATGGCGTTGCACAAATTCAGATGGGCAGCAGTGGTGAAGGATCTCACCCAATCAATTCTTTTTTTAAATGAGTAGGGCGATTTTATCGTTGTATAGCAGTTACTCTTAGGGGCCACTTAGAAGTGAAGTTACGGTTCATAATCTGTTGTCCAGATTGCTGGGCAGCCAGTGACCCAACAGGGTAAGGGTCAAAGTTATTATTATTATTTCTTCATTTGTTAAGCACCACTAATTAATCAGTCGATGGCGCTTAGCAATTGTGAATGAAGGATTTGCTCAAGGTCCATACAAAGTAGCTGTCTTTGGGGAGGCTCAAACCCACGCTGTCCATGTTACAAGCCAAGTGCTGTAATCATTCGGCCACTGTTCACACCAGAGATTGAATTATTGATCGAGATTGAGCTACGTATTCTGGAGCTCAGCTAAGTTCCTGTCTTGCACTGTGGACTATAAAGTGATAGCGCTGCGAGATATTTTCCGATTTTAAATGATCGGTTATATAGCTGCGGAGATGTTCCTAATTGACTAGGCATTAGTGTCCAGATAAGTATGATACTGCATTTCTATTGTGCCACTCATACCTGAGTAACCAACTGCACTTACTGTTGTCAGTCTGCAATAGCTGATGCATACAAGTGCACTCTAAGCTGTGTTGGTTGTCTCCCACTGGGCTGTTGCTTTGAGTCCTTAGTATCTCTTACTGTGACTAGGCCTGTGACTGTTTGCTCTGCTGTGTCCTTGTTTTATCTTTGCGTTCTTGACTGAAGACGTGTTTGTTTCAGCTTGCTTATCCTCGATAGCTGATTGGTTAGAGCACTCGGCTTGTAACGTGGAGACTTCGCGTTTGAGCTTCATCTTCTGAGACCGTTACTTTGCTGAGAGCTTGAGCTAGTCCTGTACTCACAATTGCTCAGCGTCATCGATTGATGCTTAGTCATTAGATACTGGCGCTTAATAAATGCAGAAATAATAATAATAAATAATCCTCCGTAGGCTGTCTCATACAACTGACCCTTGGAATTATCTGTATTGCCATCAATCTGGAGCACCATCAATTGATGCCTGGTGCATTATTATAATGGCACTGTAGAAGTTGTAAGATTAGATTCGATTAGATTAGGTCATCTTGAGAGAAGACAGGTCAAGACAGGAGTTCTGAATTAATGATACTTTTACAAGTGTGCTGTCATCTTTAAGTGGTTTCTCAAATTACTTATTCTCAAATTATTGTTTATAATTGTTATTATTACTACTAACTACTGCTGTTATTATTATTGTTATTATTATTATGAATATTATTATTATTTTGTATTATTTTGTGTATTCCAGTGGAGGAAAATGTTCATAAGATCAGAGTAAAGAATTTTTTATTTTGATTTTGATTTGGACTCTGTCTGAATGTGGAATTTTGTGATTTAACAGTGAACTTTGTGATAAAATGGACTTCTTTGAGGTATAAAGGACTCTGTCTAACTTTGGGGAGTTTCAGTTTCAGCCATCGACTGGGCTTCTAAGAAGGTCAGTGAGACAATGCAGATGTTGCAGAAGAAGCTGAATACTTTTCTTATGGCTGAAGAGCAGGCTATGGAAGAACGCATGTGGTGAGTCTCTCTATTCCTCTGGAAACTTTTCCTATGGCATAATTTACCACGAGGTAACCAGCGCAAAGATGTAGAAACAGGATCTGTCATTTCAAATATGTAAATAAGTATGTAAATACATTGAGCAAGAAGTCTGTTAAGCTTGCCCTAAGCAGCCATGGGTATGACAAGGTAAGGTAATGCAGGGTAGTGCAAGGTAAGGTAAATTAAGGTAACAGAAGGTAATTTGATTCACTTATGTGTCCAGGGTTTGGACCCAGGTATGTTTTGTGAAATAGACTACATGTCATGACACCCTATAAAAGAAGAACAGCAGTCACTTATTAGGCTAACCCTGAGAGGCAGCCTTGGGTATGAAGCATTAGCGACTTCATTTTTCTTGACCTCAGCATGTGAGAGCTGGTGGCCAGTCCTTTCCTTTGTTGCCTGATCTTCCCACTGACAGTGTATGCGGTCAGTATCCTCATTTTATAGCGGAGTTTGCTATAAGGGGCGCAAGTGGAACAGAAATAGTCAAGTACCTTCCTGCACTGGTGGGGATTTGAACCTGTGACCTCTGGGTTGATAGTCTAGCACATTAACCACTAGACTATTGATGTTATAAACAAATTATGTAGATATATAAATTATGTAGTCATGTAAATAAATAGATAAATAAAAGAGTTCTCTGAATTAGACTACAGATGTCCAAATTGGATATTTTCCTGTCAAATATATAAGCGTATAAATAAATAAATGAGTTTTCTGGATTTGATTAGATTTGTTTACATCAGAGAACGTTGCACATATTGCTTTCTAGCACTGGTACAGTGATGAGGTCAGAGTTGATGAGGTGAGAGTTCATGAGATTAAAAGAGGCCTGATAAAGTCCTAAGCAGTCTCATAGCCGTACTACTTGGGTGGCCACAGGACCAACGTGACAGCGGGATTTTGGAAAAATAAATGGGGACCTTAACTTGCATGGTGCCCGTTCAAACAGGCAGATTTCTTATCTAAGCCTTAATTATGAATAAGCCTTAATTGTAAATAACAGAAATCGTTTCATTGTAGGAAAGCAGCCACTGACTGTAAAGTAAAAGTAAAGTAAATTTCATATCCCCCAAGTGAAACATAGGGAGTCATTCATTCCCTTTTCTTAGGCCTTTAAGCCAACAATGGATGAAGAACAAAGTCCAGGATACAGACAGACCATTGCATCTGAAGAATTGTTGTTTAGTTCCCAGCTTATGCTGATATCCAGTTCTACTGCTTGGTGACAGAGGCACGATGGACGCAAACAACTTGCCCAGGGTCGTTACATGGAGTCGAACCTGCAACCACCTGATAAGTTGACCAAACACTTTACCGGTAAACCACTGTGCCGCACTGACTGTAGCAGGTGGTAAATTATTCATGAATCTTTACATAAATAATAAATTTGTTTTCATTCCTTAAATCTGCCTCACTTTGGTTTCAGAGAGTTTCAAGGGCAGCAGAGAGAGAATTACACCAAACTGCAGATGAAAGCCAAGAACGACAAGAATGCTATTATTAGCAACATCCTCGTCAACACCTACAAAAATGTCTCGGAAGCACTCATGGAGGCCATGAGAGAAAGTCCAGTCGGCAGATTTGATAACATGACCCAGGCTCACGAGAGTTAGTTAGGCTTTTCATTTCTCTGAGAAAAATAATTTATGAGGGTGAGGTTTTTATAAGATTCCCAGACAGTGTATCAGAATTCTTCCACCAAGCTACTAATCTAATCTTATCTGGTCTGTTGTGCCAATATTATGATGTCTAATAAAATCTAATGGTATGCAATCTAATCTAATGACTTCTGGAACACGGTTACCATAATAATACCAAAGGCGTCTATGGTCACTTTAATCGATGGTCACTTTAATCGATGGTCACTTTAAAGTCTGCTGTTTGCTTTCCATCATTTGAGAAGCCCAGTCGATTTCGAAACGTTTGAGAGACCAGGAGACAGAATGTGGTGGGTACCAAGTTTCTGCCCAACTGTAGCTTTTTTACTGGCTGAGAAAATTCACTTACAAATGTAAATATTTATTAAAAGACTTAATTTTTAAGAAAGTCTTTTATAAATAATTTTTTTATTAGACTGAATTTTTACACAAAGTTTTCACTCCAAGTTTAACTACTTGTTGTAGCCGTCTTCTCAGACTTTGCAGCGTAGATCGTTTAAGACTTGCGTTTCGTGGTTGATACATTAGTGCACAGTTTTGCTTTTGAAACAGTTCTGACAAGCGTTTCGCCGTTGACTTTTGGACTGGGCAGTCAGTCCGAGTGACCAGTCACCTCCATGTCGCCCAGTTTTGAGGAGCGAGTCAAACCGGAGCAAGAGGTTGGACAGACTGGTGGAAAGGGTGTCGAAAAAGAAGGCCAAGCCAAAGCGAGAAGTATTCGGTGACAATGATGATGGTGAGACCTTATGATTTCTTTTTTGTGACAGTTGAGAGCATTGTGACTAATTGCCGCTCTGTGTCAGTCGATGATGACAAATTTTCACTGTCAATACTTTGGGAGACGAATTTGAAGTAATTAGTGTACCTTTCCTTAACTATAGATATTGTATTTTGCCTTACCTGTCTGCCTTCTATTTCCTGGCTTACTTTACGTAACCTACCTTGCCTTACCTGACCTGCCTTACGTTACTTAATGTAACTGACCTGACCTTAAGCAACCTACCTTACCTTACAGTACCTTTCTACTTTATTCTAGTGTTCGAGTATGTTCTTGACTTACCTTAGCTTACCTTACATGACCCAGTTTGCTTTGCCTAACCTATGTTACTTTACCTTACCTGACCTTTCAGCTTTGTTGTTTCAGTGTTCCAGTATGATCTCGGCTTCCAGGATGATCCATCCCAGCCTCCATTCTCTGAGTTGGATGACAATGAACCACACGACACAGATGGTAAGTAAGATGACGATAACAAGGCAGTTGGTTAGTTAGTCACTGGCTAGCACGGTCCATCCATGGGGACCTTAAACAACGTGCATCCATTCAAACAATCAGCAGTGGTGAAGGATCTCACACAATTAATTCACCGCAAAATGAGCAGGGTCGAGGCCATACGGTTGCTCTAAAAATCATGTGCATTTACATTTACATTGTTGATGCACTTCTGGCAGAACCAGTGAACTTAAGTAACATAGTGCATGGATAGCACTTTGATGCATGATCAGCTGTGGAATGCCAGGTCATCTGGGCTAACTCAGCCCACAGTCCTTTCAGGCTAAGATGGGAAGTTGCAAATGGTGTGGTTAAAATTCATTACATACCAGTTTTACTGAAGGAGAAATTGTAAAAGAATTCGAAAGTTAAGCAGCGTTAGGCATGGTTAGTAGCGGCCCACCATCTATGCTTGGTCGGCCAGTCAGTGCTAGCTGGCAGGTTACAAATATGAGTTATTTACAAATCTTATAAATATTTACAATTCTTATTTTTATTCTTATTTTTTCTAAATTGAAAATTACCATTATAATTTTTGCCTTTTAAAATTACAATTATGATATGATATGAAACTACTGCAATGAAGCCTGATTTCTCAGAGATCAATCGTTTTATACTCCTAACTTAATTTCTGTGATCCTGAGGCATCACTTCTGCCTTGGCTAAAAATGTTATGATTTTTGCCTTTTAAAATTACAATTATGATTTTTGTCGTTGATGTTCACTGTATTAGATATGTAGTTTGTTTACTTATTATTTTTATTATTAGTCAGTCTTAATTTGAAGCTCGACTTCTGCATCATTGCACGATGTCTGTTCAGCAGGCACGGACCCACAACCATTCGACTACAGATCTAGTCTAGCACAGAATTGTTCCATAAGTTTAGCAGAGCTTTAAAATTGTTTTACAGAAGCAGAACTGATGAAATTTAACAGTATTGAAAGTGGAATAAAATGTGAAACTTTCTGCCTACAGACAGTAATGCCGCTGAGGATGCTGGTACGACACAGAGGAACGGAACGGGGAATTTCTCAACATCAGTGCTGATCAGCGTCCCACATCGGGGTCATCAGATATCACATCACTTTGACTTCAACGATGAAGTTGTTTGTGCTAGCTGTTTGTTTTCGTGTTGTACTTGTAGTGTAATTATGAGGACAAATAATACAGCGCCGTTGAGGACCTCTCCAAAGAACTGATATAGCATAATGCTAAAATGGTGTTTATTGTATTGTTAGTATTGTAAGATGCGTGTAGGGTTATACTTGTCAACTTGGGTGATAATAGGGAACCAGTCGGTGGCAAGGACTGGGCTTGGAGTGCAGCTGAGTAAATTTGCTGTAGAGTTTATGCACATCTTAATCTTGTGATAAAGCTCTGAACTCCTGTACCTGAAACAACGTTGAGAGACGCTCTCGGCTTAGGTAACACGTTGTTGGCTAGCCGTGTTACAGTGCTCTTGTGTTATACTATTCTTGTTTTGAAGTCAGTTTTACTGACAAAGTTTCAGTAATAATAATTTAGTACTAATAATAACTTTTACCCTGAACAGTCGCAGAAGGTTTAATGATGTAGATTTTGGTGTACCGACATTGCTAGCATCACAAGTGCTGTCAATAAATTAATTAATTAAATAATGGATAGCTTAAAAACTGAGATGGCCCTGATCTGTGGGAGTTAAATCATTTTTCTGGTAAAGAGTAGAATAAA
This sequence comes from Norana najaformis, assembly GCA_964023275.1. NCBI lineage: Eukaryota > Metazoa > Annelida > Clitellata > Crassiclitellata > Hormogastridae > Norana > Norana najaformis. The sequence continues at coordinate 4,941,752 of OZ029926.1, forward strand.
ATGGTTGCAGTAATAATACGGTTGTAGAAATGCAGCACATGAGTAATGGTATTAATTCAGTTTTCCTCCTGTTTTTTTGTTTTGAAATTTTGTCTTAGAGAAAATCAGGTGAGGTCAGGTAAGGAAAATCAGGTGAGGTCAGGTAAGGAAAGTCAGGTGAGGTCAGGTAAGGAAAATCAGGTGAGGTCAGGTAAGGAAAATCAGGTGAGGTCAGGTAAGGAAAATCAGGTGAGGTCAGATAAGGAAATTCAGGTGAGGTCAGGTAAGGAAAATCAGGTGAGGTCAGGTAAGGTAATGTTTTGTTTATTACCAGTCCCTACACACCAGAGGCAATGATCCAGGGATTCAAGGAACTTTAGCTGAAGCATACTTGACTTACTTTACCATACCTTCACCAGTGGAAGGATCTCTTAATAGTATTGGTTACCCGTTACCTTCGTAAATGGTGTTGGTGACCTTACCTTCACAGGTGGATGTGTCTGTTAATGTTACCCTACCCCACCTTGCCTTTGCAAGTACCTTTAATTGGAGCTACTAGTGGTATGGGTTACCTGACCTGGCCTGATCTGAAGTTCACTGATGTGTGAATGTAATTAGTGGTATTGATAGCAATAGAGCGTTGTTGCTTGGAATAGCCAGGCTTAAAATTTTCCTGCCGATTGCAGTCTCTTTTTTTCTGTAATTCTCAAGAGTTGGGAGTAACGTTTGATGTGGGAGTTTCTTGGGTCTAAGTCTGTCACTAAGTGTTATTAAATGATGAAGATTTGGGTGTCTTTCAAGACGACTTTCAAAAATCACGATTCCTTGTCTGTTTTTGTTTAAATTCTTGACGATCAAACAATCAATATAGCACCTTGTCGAGATGTTTCAGTGCATTTATGAGGTTCTTGTAAGGCAGTTAACTAAAGTATTCACAGCATCTGTTCAGCTGGCACAGTTCAAAGGGAGGTTTTCAACAGGAGAATTTTATTAAAGGAGACGAAATTGAACATAGGTAGAAGTCATTTTCCGAAAAGGAGAGTGCATACTTCAAAGAGAGAAGAAATATTCAAATGGAGAAGAAATCTTTTTGTGAGGTACTAAAGGCGCTATATTAAGTGTCTTGGTACATATATACATCGTACATATATACATCATATACATACATATATAAATATGTTCCAATGGGCCAGTTTTTCTGTAGATGGAAGAAATGTTCCACATGGAGAACAGATTTTGCAAATATCAGAAACTGAGGCCAGCAGTAGTGCATGGCTTTTGCTAGTCTCGCAGTCTTCCTGGGCAGCCACAGCAGAACGTCACGTGTCCGGGAGCCCGAAGTTCGTGACCTGGACTGAACGTCACGTGACCTTCTGGAGCCCAAAGTACGTGCTTTTTGGCGTTTTCGTTGACCATCGAGGGATGGGAAAAGGTAACGTAGAGCGAACCCCCCGTCTCCAGTTCGACGAGGGACCCAGCGTAGACGGTGTACTCGCACAGCGACGCAGAGGTCAAGGTCGATCTGGAACATCGTCGCTCGGCGCGTTCCATAAGAACCTCACCCTGTTTCGTCTGGTTAATGAACCTTAGTAGAAGAGGAAGGAGAAGGTCAGTCAACTGAAGCCAGTCCCATGAGGCCTGACCTGGTACTGAAACCTCACTGTCTCGTCTGGTTAATAAACCAACGTAGAAGAGGAAAATGAAGCCAATCACGAGGCCTGACCTGACCTGACCTGGCACCGAAGCTTATCAGACAACCTGGTTCTTGCGGACTTGATTGGTATAGCGCCGGGGTGTGCTGTCTGATAGTACTTTTGAGGGGCGTTAAGAAATCGGAATTTACATTTACGTCAAACAAGAGCAGCTCCTTAAAGCCAAATTGAGAGGCAGACATGGGTATGAAGTGCTAGCGACTTCATTTTCTTAGCCTCGCCGTCTATCGCCCCAGAAATAGCGTACGGTCAGTGTACTCATTATAGCTGACCTGGCCACAGGTGGAGGAGCCGAAATCTCGCAAACAAATTTCTGCCTTGGTCGAGATTTGAACCCCAGACCTCTTGACTGACAGTCCAACACTAACCACTAGACTATCGCTCACTCCTTGACGCAAATAAATGCAGAGATAAATGTATTGTTTACAGACATAGGCAGACAGGAAGACAGAGAGACATGCATATATACATACAGACAAACAGACAGACACATATATACAGAGACATACATACAGACAGGCAGACGGTGAGCGCCAGGCACCTGTTTATATAGACGCTAAGTGAGTCGCTAGAGGTCGCCCGGTCGTTATTGGTCTTGGGGCAGTCTTCTTCGCATTCAACGAAGTAGATCTGACCGTAGACGAAATAAATTCGGCTGTTTACCACTCGACCTTGCAAAACGGTGGGATTATATTCATCTAAACGATTAAGTGCGCAGCACACGGGCAGCGATGATGATGATGAAGATTATGACGACGACGACGATGATGATTATTATTATTATCAGTAGTAGTAGTATGATGATGATGATGATGATGATGATGATGATGATGATGATGATGATGATGATGACATATGTAGAAGAATAACAAACATCCGGATTGTTAAACACGTGAAGCCATGTGATCGACGACGAGGGGCAGCAGAAGAAGGAGCCGATGGACTGAAGGAAGGAAAGAAAAAGGAATGACAGGTAAATCCACCCATCGGTTGGCACGAGGCAACATCTTCGAACGTTTAGAAACAGAACAATTTCTATTCATCTGTTTGTATTTCAGTGCCCTTGATGGTTTTTTAAAAGGCGCTATAAAAATGACAAGATATATGCTTTTTCTGCATTCCTTCTCGCTTCCTGGTTTCAGTTTCTGTTAATATTTGTCTCACTTTCGCTTTCACTTTTTCTTTCTAGGCTCTTCTTCCGTCAACGATTCCTCCTACCTGAACTTTGTCTGTCTTATGACGTAATCGTAATCCCGAGATTTCTACAGCGCCCATCGAAAGCCGGGGACCAGCTTATTCACAGGCGCTCAGTCAAAACAAAATCGATAGACAAAAGGGTCCGATTCCACCTTTTCTTATGATACTTTACATTATCTTGTCTTACCCTATCTTACAGTGTCTTACCCTATCTGACTATACCTAAGCTTAGCTGACCCACATTGCATTACATTACCTTGCCTTACCCTACCATATGATGCTTTAATAATAATAATAATGAGACAATTTATATAGCGCCGTAACACGACCGAGTTCGGAAAAAGGGCGCTGTACATTCACCAGTGCATTCAGCCGTCGAAGGATAGGCTGAAAAGGAAAGTTTTTAGCCGTGTTTTAAATGTGTCCAGTGAAGGGGTCGACTTGACATGGTCGGGAAGACTGTTCCACGCCGCCTGTCCGGCAACCGCAAATTTTGTTGTGGTTCTGCGGACGTGTAATTGGTTACTAGTATACGACCGTAGTTGGTAAACCCGCCGTATATCCGCTGGTCGAGTGCAGAAATGAAGTAGATAGTCCGGATCACCGCCATTTAAGGCCTTGTATGTCATCACACACAGTTTGTAAGTGATCCACTGCGGGATGCGCAACCAGTGAAGATGTCCCGCAGCAGAACAGTGACATGGTCGGATGGTATCGCCGTAAACGAAACGGGCAGCAGAGTTTAACACAGATTGAAATCTTACCTTTTCTTAGCATACTTTAGCTTCTCTTATCCTACCTTACCCCCTCACAATGTCTTAGATTACATTTCCTTACCTTACTTTACCTAATCTCTCCCTACCATAAATTGTGTATGAAGGTAGGTATGTATCTTAGCAATTACATAGCCATTTTTATTAACCTCACAGAGGCATTTACCTTATTGTACAATGCATTACGTTACTTCGCCTTACCTGCAGCCTTGTTTTGCCTAACAGTAAATTAAATTACAGTTGTCTATTACTACTACTACTGCTGCTACTACTACTACTACCACCACGACTACTACTACTACCACTACTACTACTATTATTATATTCTGTATTTATCGAGCGCTACTATCTAATGGCAAGCATGAATCCATGGTGCTGAGCAATCATGCATGAAGGACTTGCTCAAGGACTTGAAGGACAATTGCCGTCTCACGGTAACCAATCGGCCACACAATTGTTAGCATCCCAAACTGTATTTTTCTGTAAATGTGTTCACTTGGAATCGCAATAGAGCGAGCGTCTCATTTATAGGTTACCTCTGGTTACCTATCTTACTCTGGTTGTCTGTCTTACTCTGGCTGCCTGTTTTACGCTGGTTGTCTGTCTTACTCTGGTTGCCTGTCTTACGCTGGTTGCCTGTCTTACGCTGGTTGCCTGTCTTACGCAGGTTGCCTGTCTTACTCTGGTTGCCTGTCTTACGTTGATCACAGTATTGCTGTGGCTGGCCCTAGATCTTGGAAATGCCTGTCTGGTGACCTGTGGCATGAACTTCTCAGCCTTTCTCCCCCTCTCTTCTGCAAGCACTTGAAGACCTACTTGTTCCCCAGTGTTTCTGGGTTGTCAGGCTGGAAGCACCTCTGGAGAGTATACCTTGAAGTGGCGCTTTATAAATCTTTGATTATGATTACGATTACTTTGGTTGCCTGCCTTACGCTGATTGTTTGTCTTACTCTGGTTGCCTGTTTTTCTCTGGTTGTCTGTCTTACGCTGGTTTCCTGTCTTATGCTGGTTGCCTGTCTTACTCTGGTTGTTGTCTATCTTACTTTGGTTGTCTGTCTAACGCTGGTCGCCTGTTTCTGGCGTTGTAGGCAACCTGTCTGGCCTATACTTCCTGCCTCGCAGTGGATGGAGAGCAGCGCCACCTTCAGGAATCTTAGATGTGCTCCATCTACCGGTGCCTTACACACGGCAGACATCTCGCAGTGCACCGTCACCTAGGAATGCGGGAATGAAGTCCGGAATATCCAGTATCTACTCTTAAGATGACGTAAGTAGGCGCAGAGGAACTGACGGAGAGACGGACAGACGGACGGATGGAAGGACGGAAGGAAGAAGAGAAGGATGGACTAATGGATGGACGGATAGATAGACGAAAAGTGGGACAGATTTTCCTAAATAGCGCTTTATAAATGACCTCCAACCTTAAAAGCTGCTATGAATTAATTAGCTACATCTGCATTTTAAAAAGACTCTTTAAATATGAGTATACATCCCACTCTTTAAAGGTGCCATTTAAATGACATCAGTTATAACCACCGTTCACAAAAGGCGGTATATGAATAACCAGACACCAGCATCTGATCTATGTAAATAGAGCCTTTATTTTCTCACTATGCTGGCCTAAGTGGCTCTAAAGTTAATTAAGAATAAAAAGTTCACCAATTAGATGTTGAGCTATGTAGAAAACTCTCGGATGTTGATTTGTTTATTTTTTTTGTTCGCTTATATATGCATTCATCCATCCATTTATGCATTCGTTCCTTCCTTCCTTCATTCTCATTGAAATCAGTCAGGTGAGGCATCCAGTCAGCCAGTCCCTCAAAGGCGCTATACATGTGTTGGGATACACCTCCTCGATCCACAACGCTCGAGAGACTTCGTAGCGGCCCTAACTTGCATGGTTACCGATTGGTTAGAGCGCTGGGCTTGTAATACGAGTACCATTGGTTAGAGCGCTCGGCTTATAATACGAAGAGTTGAGTTCGAGCCTTCCCTAAGACGGATTCTGCGTAAAGATCTTGACCAAGTCCTGTATTCACAGTTGCTCAGCGCCATCTATTGATGCTTAGTCACTAGATAATGCGGAAATAATAACAACTTTAGAAGAGCGCTTTGTATATGAAGAGAGAAATCTGCATTCTTAAAAGGCTCTGTATGAATGAGTAGAATCAACCGTATCTCATCCAATGCATGTATGTATCTAGACTCTTAATATAGCGCCATGTATTCCTCACGAAAGCTTTGCTTATATTAGCCTTAGATATGGCGTTTAGGTTCATTAAGAACAAACCTTCATCAGTTTAACAACCAATGCCCTGATAACAAGGGAAGTTACAATCTCCGTGACAAACCTTACCCGTGACTTCTTGTACCTATGTGTATATGTATCAAAGCGTTTTATATAGCGCCTTTATAGGACCTCTTAAACGCACTGCATGCATAGATGTCTGACTGACTGATTTTAAATGGTTCAATTTAAGGTATTTTTTCTATTGTATTGTAATGTATTGTATTGTGTTTACAGTTTGATGACATCGGTTACCGTCATCATTCGGATCGACAACAAGATTCTGTCAGCCGATTACGAGTAAGCAAATGTCATCGAAGAATTTTTGTTTCACTGGAGCATCAAGCAGTCTGTCTGTTTTGCTTATCTCTCACCTCTGCGTCCGGGATTCGACTCTCTGCACATCGTGTGAAATTTAGAAGCCCCACATCAAGCCGTCACATTACGTTTCATGAAGTGATATTACCTTACCTTACCCTATCATATTATGCCTTACCTTATCTTATCATACCTTATCTTATGATATGTTACATTACCTTTACATTACTTTGTCTTACCCTATCTTACATTTCATACTTTATCTCACCATGTCTAAGCATAGCTTACCTCTCATTATATTGCATTACTTTGCCTTACCCTACCATACTATGTCGTTTCATACCTTTTCTTACCATAGCTTACATTGCATTAATTACCTTTCCTTACCATAGTTCAACCTATCTTAGCTTGCCTCATCCTACCTTACCCCCTCACAATGCCTTACATTACATTTCCTTACCTTACTTTATCTGATCTCTCCATACCATACTTTATGTATGTATGTAGTTGTGTAGCTTACCGTAAAATACAGTACATTACCTTGTGCTACCTTACCTTACCTTACCTTACCTATAGTCTTGCCTTGCCTAACATTAAATTAAACCTCTCTGCTATTATTATTATCATCATCATCATCGTCGTCGCCGCTATTAATATATTTCTGAAGGCCTATTTATTGAGCGCTACTATCTAGTGTCAAGCATCAGTCGATGGTGCTGAGCAATTGTGCTTAAAGAACTTGCTCAAGGTCCGTAATACACAGTATTCGTCTCAGGATAGACCTATATGGTATTATTGGCATTTCCAAGGCTAATCACATATGTGGGACGCGGTGGTGTAGTGGTATATGGTCTTTGCCTCGTAACCGGAAGGTCGCGGGTTCGAATCTGCCTTAAGCCACTGCGTAGCGACCTTGGACAAGTTGCTCACCCGCAATAGTCTGTGAGGAAGGCAACGGGAAACTACCTCACTCATCTCATCCCCGGGTGGCATAAAGCCAATGGACCTGCCTTCGGGCAGAAAACTCATCATCATCATCATGATCATCAATCACATTTCTATGTATTTTGTAAGTTCCAATTTACCATGCCAAAAATAATATGGAACCTAGAAATCGATAATCTATCTAATCCAATCCAATCCTATCTGATGACTTCTATAGCGCCCTTATCATAATGCACAAGACGTCAATCGATATTCGTTTCAAGTGAAACCGAAGAGTCTTTATTACATTATTTTCAATTAAGTGTTTTAAAGCAATACTTATGAACTGTGTGCTTAATAATATTGCAGAGGCATCGACAAGAGAACAATTGCTTCTTCAACGGAACCTTGACAGACGTTGTGGAAAATGAAGAACTAGAGGTAATCAACAGTTTGCTTCATCTTTTCTTCATCAGTAGACGGCCTGGATAGAGAAGTGTAAAACAATATGGCTAACTTTTCATTAGAAGGCTATTGTTCCTCTGGGTTTGCCCATAGGTGTTGGTGGGCTATCGCTTGGGGCGTTGGGTTTGTGGTTCGGGCCTGCTGACTGCGTGTAACGACCCTGCTAAGCAGTAGAATTTGGTGCCGGCGAAGTTGGAAATTAAACGGCAAGTCCTGCAATGCGCTGGCCCCGTGTCCAGGACCTTGCTAAGTAAAAATGTTTCTTTTTGCAAGTTATGTTTTCAGCTTCAGAGGGCTTCACCTCTGACTCTTTTGGGTCTTCACTTCCCGTGACGTGGCTTTCGTTGGGCGCTGTAGAAATCTAGGGATTACGATACCCCATTGTGGGCTAGCGCCCCATTTTCCCCATGTGCTGGGTCCCCCAATCTTCACAACGGATCGATGCCTCAGCTTCCAGGCAATAAACTTTCAGGAACTGAAGATCAAGGACCTATATTCAGATTTCGATATGGGTTGGCGGTGCCCGATGTGTAATGTACCTGCCCAGTAAGAATAGTTTCTTCTGCTCATTCCTCTATTCCATTTGTCTATCCTGCAGATCCAATTCCAAGCACCACCCACCGTAGCCGTGCGATTGTCTGCCTGCCTGACTCTTGGATTTTGACCTGGAACCAAACCCCGAGATTTTTACAGCACCCAACGAAAGCTAAGTCGCGGGAACCAGATTATTCACATGTGCTCAGTCCAAATAAAATCGACAGACAGGAAGGGTTCGGTTCCAGGTCAAAATCCAAGGGTCAGACTGGGAGACAGGCAGACGGCTACGGTGGGTGATGTTTGGAATTGAACTGGAAAGTGAGATAGAGGGAAGAGGAGGAATGAGGATAGGATTCGGGGAAGAGGAGTGAACACGTCTTTTCCTTTACCACTTTCACTTCTTATAAAATTGCTGTAATTGATTTTATAGTCCAATGTTTTACTAGTAAACGCAGGGTTTAATCCGAAGAAATATCTTCGAAAATAAGTACAAATGAAACTGTGAATCGAAAACCATGCAATTTTACGTTAACCCTGACAGCTCCTTTTCCCCTTCTCTCTCTCTCTCGTCTTCTGGCAACCGGACTTGGTTCTTGACATGGCATCTTTGGACGACCCCACTGACTTGACACAGCGCTTGTGAATAAGCTAGTGCCCTGCGCTTGGCTTTTAGGTAGTGCTCTGGAAATTTCGGGTTTACCATTACAATTGCAATAGCTGTTGTAAATATACGCGTCTGTTGAAAATGTTTCATTCGCATTCGCTAGGTGGCAGCACAGTTTGAAAGAGACCCATTAGGTCAATTCTGTCAACCTTTACACATATCCAGTGCACGTATTGACCACTCCTTTACATTGTTTCTTTGTTTGGATGTCTGGATGTCTCTGTGCATGTCTGCCTGTGTGTCTGTGTTTATGACGCAGTAGGCAGCTGCAACGCCTAAGTCGTTTTCAGGTGCAAAGGCCTTGTTAGCTGTATTTCTAAATTGAATAAGTTTTCCCTTTGCGTGTAATCTACGTCATCTACTTCATTGACCACCCATCCCACAACGACTCTGCTTTAAGATTTTGATGCGCATTTGAGATGACAACTGGCTAAAGCAGCTGATTATTTCTGTTCTGCCAATGATGTCGTCGCTCATAAGGATACATGAGATTTAGACATGCATCCATGCATACATAAATGTATGCGTGTATGCATGCATGTATGTATCTATGAATGCATGCATGTATGTATGCATGTACGTATGTAAGTATGTATGTATAGTGTGTATGTATGAATCAATGTACGTACGTATGTATGTATGTATGTATGTATGTATACCTTTTCCTGTGGCCTAGTTATGGTTACATACTACTGTTGCATTTGCGTCACATTTCCCAAAACCAGTGGATAGTATCATGGAATGCGGTGTTAATCTGTAAAATCTCGCTGCACGAAATCTGCGAAATCATATCCCAAAAGGAGGTGTCGATACACAGCCCACATTCATCTTCCCTTTTCACTTTCTCTTCTTATAAAGTTACTTTAGCTATTTTCATGACCCAATTTTTACTTATAAAAACAGGGTTTGACTCGAAAAGAAACATGTGCACGGGTGAAACTGTAACTATTTTACGATCGCTGTCGTAATTATACGCGTGCGGTATTGAAAATGTTTCATTTTCATTCGTTAGGTGGCAGAACAGTTTTCAAACAGACCACTAGATCAAATTGCGCGCTGGTAACACGACCCCCACACACGTGTTTGACCACTCCTTTACAATCTGTATGTCTGTGTGTATGTTTGTATCTGTGTTTGTTCGTCTGTCTGGAGTTGGGTCGGATTAGACCGCTGGTATGCAGATGCGTAAAGACTTGTTGACACCATTTCTAAATTTAGACGCTTAGGTTCTCGGTTTGCATATAATTATCTGTCGTTTCCTGCCCATCCCACAGCGCATCTGCTCTCAGATTTTGGCGCAGGACTTGCCGTTTGCTTTCCGGCTAGGTGGTAGCACAGTTTCGAAACAGACCGCGCGCTCGTCACACGATTGCCATACACGCGTTGACCACTCCTTTACAATCTGTCTGTCTGTATGTGTTTCTGTGTGTGTGTGTTTGTCTGTCTGTTTGGAGTTGGGTCGGATTAGGCACGTGTGCTGCATGCAGGTGCGAATAGACCTGTTGTCGCTATTTGTGAATTTAGTAGCTTAAGTTCCCTGCTTGCATATAATTATCTGTCATTGCTGCCCGTCATACAGCGCAACTGCATTCAGATTTCGGCGCAAGTCCTGCAAAGCCAGCTGCTTTATGCACCAGCCTACTAGCAAGAGTTCCGTCGCCCTAAATTCAGATCTGTTTGCCCACAAATCCCTTGTTAAATGGGCGATAGTCTAAACCAGTGGGAGATATTTAAGGGTAAACCTCCGAAATTGATGAAATGTTAATGAAAATTTTATTGTTATTTGTCACAATTATTGTTAAGGTTTGCTTGAACTGCTAACAAAAACACTGTGTGGCAAGGTAGATTGTCGATTGGTCTGTGCGCTGCTGGCCTAGAAAGCACAGTCTGAAAGCGTCCCATTAGGTTAATTCCGTCAACCTTTACACGAATCCTGTGAATGTACTGACCACTCCTTTACATTGTTTCTCTCTATGAATAGCTTCGTGTCTCTGTGCATGTCTATTTGCCTGTGTTTATGGTGCATTAGGCAGCGGGAACATATGCTGGGTACAGGTGCAAAGGCTTTGTTTTCTGTGTTTCTATATTTAATAAATTTTCCCTTTGCATGTAGGCTACGTAATCTACGTCATGTAAGTATGTATGTATGAGTGTGTATGTATGAATCAATGTACGTACGTATGTATGTATGTATGTATGTATGTATGTATGTATACCTTTTCCCGTGGCCTAGTTATGGTTACATACTATTGTTGCATTTGCGTCACAATTCTCAAAACCAGTGGATAGTGTCATGCAATGAAGTGTAAATCGGTGAGATACGCTGCAAGGAATCTGTGAGTCAGAGCAGCCAATTAACTTTCAAAGTAGAGGTGTTGATCTATAGCCCACATTCAGTGAACACATTTTCCCTTTTCGCTTTCTCCTCTTTTAAAATTACTTTAGCTAAATTTATGCCACAATTTTATTTTTACGATCGGTATCGTAATCTTGATACGCGGTGGTGTAGTGGTATGGCCTATGCCTCAACTGCAGGGTCGCAGGTTCGAATCAGCCTCAAGCCACTGCGTAGCGACCTTGGACAAGTTGCTCACCCACAGTTGTCTGTGAGGAAGGCAAAGAAAAACCACCTCACTCATCTCATCCCGGGGGCCATAAAGCCAATGGACCTGCCTTCAGGCAAAGAACTCATCATCATCATGATCATCTTCATCATCATCATCGTCGTCGTCATCATGAATACCGTAAATATACGCGTGCGCTATTGGAAATGTTCATTTGCATTCGCCAGATGGCAGCACAGTTTTGAAATAGACCGTTATATCAAATCGCGCACTTTTTACACGAATCCCATACACGTATTGACCACTCCTTTGCATTCTGTATGCCTTTATGTCTTTGTCTCTGTGTTTGTTCGTCTGTCTGTCTGTCTGTCTGCAATTGGGTCGGATTAGGCAGCTGGCATGCAGGTGCAAATAGACTTGTTGACACCTTTTTAAAGTCTCTGCATAAATTACAGGTCATTTCTTGCCCATCCTGCAGCGCACCTGCTCTCAGATTTCGGCGCGGGTCCAGCAAAGCCAGCTGCGTTATACATCTGCCTACATACACTAGTTTTGCCACCCTGTCTCTTTGGATGACCGCCGATCCGTTTTTAATTGAAGGGGGGCTGAAGCAGTGGGAGATATGTGAATGTAACCTCCGAAATTTCTCAGCGCCACACAAATGCCTCGCCAGTGAAGACTAACTTCTACATGACCCACTGGGAGAAGCGAAATGTATGAGGAAGATGTGTATTTTATGGGGACAGTCTCAACACTAAAGTACAGTTTCCCATATTCCATAAGTGAGACGTAGGGGAGGCGCTCATTTCCTTTTCTTCGGGAAATTGAGCCGACAATGGACGAATCCCAAAGTTCTAGACACGGGGCCAGTGAATCGCAGGAATTGCCATTTATTTTCCAGCTAGGTGGCAGCACAGTTTTGAAACAGACCATTAGATCAAATCGCGCCCTCTTTCACGAATTCCATACACGTGTTCACCACTCCTTTACATTCTGTTTGTCTGTGTGTATCTGTTTGTCTGTGATTGTTCACCTGCCTGGAGTTGGATCGGATAAGGCAGGGGCTCTGCATACAGGTGCGAATAGACACTTGTTGGCGCCATTTACAATTTAGCAGCGAAAGTTCTCTGCATACAATTATCTGTCATTTGCTGTCCATCCCACATCGCCTATGTTTCAAGATTTGGTAAGCATCTGGCGGTGACAACTGACTAATGCACCGGCCTATTTCTGTTCTGCCAATGAATTAATCATCAATGATGCCCTCGCTCTATATAATTCTATAAAAGAGAGATTTAGACATGCATGCATCCATACATATATATGCATACATATATGTACGCATGAATGTATATATGTATGCATGTATGCATGCATGTATGTTATGTATGTATGTATGTATGCATGTATGTATGTATGTTGAATCCATACATGCATGTAAATATGTATGTTTGTATATGTATGTATGCCTTTTCCTGAGACCTAGTTATGGCTGCATACTATTGATGCATTTGCATCACATTTCTCAAAACCAGTGGATTGTGTCAAGCAATGAAGTGTAAATCTGTGGGGTGGCGCTGTACGGATTCTGTGAGTCAGACATCCAATTAACTTTCTAAATAGAGATGTCGATTCATAGCCCACAATCAATGAACACACTTTCTCTTCTCACTTTTTCTTCTTTTAAAATTACTTAGCTAATTTTATGCCCTAGTTATTATTTTTTTTATAAATATGTTTGCTTGACTTGAAGCACCAATGAAACCATAGTTGTTTTACTATCGGTATCGTAATCGTGAGACTCGGTTTATGTAGTGGTATAGTCGGTGCCTCGTAATCGGAGGGTCGCGGGTTCTAATCTGCCTTAAGCCCCTGCGTATCGACCTTGGACAAGTTGCTTATCCAACAATTGTCTGCGAGGAAGGCAACGGGAAAACCACCTAACTCATCTCATCCTCGGGTGGCATAAAGCCATTGGACCTGCCTTAGGTCAGAAACTCATGATCATCATCTAATTATGAGTGTGCTATTGAAAATGATTCATATGTATTCGCTAGATGGCAGCACAGTTTTGCAACAGACCATTAGATCAAATCGCGCGCTTTTTACACGAATCCCAAATACGTGCTGACCTCTCCTTTAGAATCTGTATGTCCGTGTGTCTGCTTGTCTCTGTGTTTGTTCGTCTGTCTGTCTTTCTGGTGTTGGGTCGGATTAGGTAGCTGGCATGCAGATGCGAATAGACTTGTTGACACTATTTCTAAATTTAGTGCTTTTAAGTCTGTGTTTGCAAATAATTGTCTGTCATTTCCTGCCCATCTTGCGGCGCACCTGCACTTTGATTTCGGCTCGAGTCCACGAAAGCCAACTGCGTTAGCTCCCGCCTACACACACTAGTTTTGCCACCCTGTCTCAGTTGAATGACCGCCGATCCGTTTTTAATTGAGGGGGTAGTCTTAAAGCAGTAGGAGATATCTAAATGTAAATGTAAAAGATGCGAATTATCTCAACGCCACACTAAAGCCTCGTCAGAGAGACCAACTTCTAAAATGGAGCTATAAGACCCATTGGGGAAAGCGAAAAGTACGAGGAATAAGAAACAAGGAATAAGAAATGAGTGTTTTTATGGGGAATTCTCAGCATAGTTTCCAATATCCCATAAAGTGAGGCATAGGGGAGGCGCTCATTTCCTTTTCTTCAGGAAACTGAGCCGACAATGGACGAATCCCAATGTCCTGGACACGGGACCAGCGCATCGCGGGACTTGCCATTTACTTTCCAGCTAGGTGTCAGCACAGTTTTGAAAAGGCCATTAGATCAAATCGCGCGCTTTTAACACGAATCCCAAACACGTGTTGACCACTCCTTTACAAACTGTATGTCTGTGTATCTGTTTGTCGCTGTGGATATTCGTCTGTCTGGAGTTGGGTCGGATTATGCAGGTGTGCTGCATCCAGGTGCGAATAGATTTGTTGGCGCCATTTACAAATTTAGTAGCTTATGCTCTCCACATGTAATTTGTTGTCCATCCTACAGCGCACCTGTTTTCAGATTTAGGCGCGAGTCCGCCAATGCCTGCTGCGTTAAGGACCATCCTAGATACTATAGTTTTGCCGCCGTGTTTCAGTAGGATGACCGCCGACCCCTTTTTAATTAAGGGGGTAGTCTAAAGCAGTGGGAGATATGTAAATGTAAACCTCCGAAATTTCGCACCGCACCACAGACGCCGTGTAAGGGAGACCAATTCATATAATGGCGCTGAAAGTCCCAGTGGGAAACTTTACAGGCGCTCATTTCCTTTTATTTAAGTCCTGGAGTCGAAAAAGGACGAATCCCAAGGTCCTGGACACGGGGCCAGTGCATCACAGGACTTGCCATTTACTTTCCAGCTAGGTGGCAGCACAGTTTTGAAAAAGACCATTAGATCATACAGCGCGCTTGTAACATGAATCTCATACACGCGTTGACCACTCCTTTACAATCTGCATATCTGCATATTTGTTTTTCTCTGTGTTTATTCTTTTGTCTGTCTGTCTGCTTATCTGTCTGTCTGTCTGTTGGGTCGGATTAAAGCGATTGGTACGTACGCTTTGTGGAGGTGCGATTAGACTTCTTTGCGCTATTTTTAAATTGAGTAGCTTAGTTTCTCTGGATATTGTCATTTGCTGCCCATCCTACAGAGCACCTGTTTTCAGATTTCGGTTGCGTTAAGCACCTGTTAACTTAAAATAGTATTATCGCCCTGTCTCAGATCTAAATGCGCGCCAATCCCTTGTTAATGGGAAATAGCCTGAACAAGAGGGAGCTCTCAGTGGCGGCTTCAGGAGTGTTTACGTGGGGGGGGGGGGGCAAGAGCATTTTCAGTGGGGCGCCACAGTCCACCATGTACGGTCCTGATCTGATGGGCGCTGATATATAACCAGGAGGGGCGTCTCTAGCTAAATCCGCCACTGGGATATATGTAAGCGAAAATGTAAACCTCCGAAATTTCTCTGCGCCACACAAAAGCCGTATGTGTAAGGGAGACCAACTTACATAATGGCGCTAAAAGTCCCATGTGGAGAATCAGAATGTATGAGGAATATATGTATTTTTTAGGACCGTCTCAGCAGTAATGCAGTTTCCCATATCACAAGAGTAAGAAGTAGGGGAAGCGCTCAATCGTTTTCTTTAGCCACTTGAGCTGACAATTTCCTGGACACGGGGCCAATGCATCGCCATTTACTTTCCAGCTAGGTGGCAGCACAGTTTCGAAAAAGACCATTAGATCAAATCGCGCGTTGGTAACACGACTTCCATACACCTGTTGACCACACCATTATATTCTGTATGTCTGTGTGTCTGTCTGTCTGGAGTTGTTTCGGATTATATAGGTGGCACGTGTTTCCCATGCAGGTGCGAATAGACTTGTTGGCGCTATTTCTATATTTAGTACATTACATTTAGTGTTGTTTGCATATAATTATATCTGCCATTTGCTGCCGATCCTACAGCGGAGCTGCTCTCAGATTTCGGTTGCGTTATGCATCTACTAACTCAAAATAGTTTTGTCGCCCTCTCTCAGACGTGGATGCCCGCCGATTCCTCGCTAATGGGAAGGAAGTAGCCTGATCAAGAGGGATATATCAGTGGCGGCTCCAGTGTTGTTTGCGTGGGGGGAGAGCAATTCCAAGGGGCGCCACAGTCTGGCATTGGGTCTAGTCTGTGGGGCATGTATGCATACACATACATACACACACATAAATACATACATGTTTACATACATACATACATACATACATACATACATACATACATACATACATACATATGGTACTCAAAAGGCGATATATTAAATGTTTAGAAAACTAACTAACACGATGAGCTTCCCAGACAGCTGTCGATAATAACCGCGCGCAATGTTTTTCATGTTTCAAAATTGAACTTAATTTACTGTAACTGTGGTTTGGTTAAGTTATTTGTGGAGAAACATCGCTGGCTTTAAATTTAATAGCGTGAAGTTATGGATCTGCAGCTCGGATCAGAAATTGTTGCAAAGTTCAGCGATAAAATATGACCCTCGTCCTGCACCTGTATATATGCATCTTGACACTGTTGCTTGCCTCTCTTCTGTGACATTTAACTTCAGACTAAGGACCGATCTTTGCAGACTGTCCGATCCTGGATCATCCTGTAGCCACAGCTGTCGTCGTAATCGCATTTGACCTGAGCAACACCCTGCCCTGTCCTGCCTGACCTCCCTCGGATACTGATCTGGTACCTAAATTGACCAAGTAACCTGGTTTTTGCTGAGTTGATTCGATATAGTGTCGGTGAATAAGCTGGTCTCGAAGACTCGGCTTTTGTGTGGCGCTGAGAAATTTCTGAGATTTACATTTACATTCAGGCCTACAGTAGTTACATTATACAGCACAGCTGAAAAGTATATCTGCAAGCCAAAAGAGAAGAGTCTAGAAGTCTAACTAGAAGAGTCTCCACTGTGCGTGTCATTGTGATCGGTGTAACAGGTTGGCCACAGTAGGATTTGTGTCTGTCAACAATCATTTCAAAAGAACTTTGTGTGTATGTGTGTGTGTGTGTGTGCCAACTGCGAGTTGATATTGAGCATCGTAGGATCGATGCATGCATACATGCACTGTGTATGCGTGTGTATGTATACTTACACGGTTATATGTTATAATCGCCCCTCCCACTAACTCCGCCACTGAGTTAAAAGTGTCGTCATGTGTAAGAGTTACAAATAGACGCGCCTTAATTAAGATGGGAATAAGACGTAACTTGAGCTGAGTAAGACGAAACAGTTAGGCCGTACGGGTGTTTGGAGGAAAACTGTTAACCGCAGTTTCTACCTTTAATAGTCACGGTTGGGTGACGGTTCCCCTTTAATGGTCACGGTTGACAGTTTCGCGCCCCTAATGTTCTCGGTTGAATGATGGTTTTGCGCTTCTTTGTCACACGATGACACTCTTGAACATTCGAGACTTTACTGTATGAAAAGTAAGATGGATCAGCGCAAACAGTCCTGAGTGAGACGAAGAGTGAATACGTATCGCAGTCGTAATCTCAAGTTTCTTCAGAACCTCAGAAAGCCAGGTCGCGGGAACCAGCGTATTTGCAGGAGCTCAGTCAAAACAAAATTGGCGAGTCAGAGGTGGCGAGGATTGGACAGACACGGCATGATACGAAAGTACAAGCTTTGGAGCAAAGGTAAAACCAGTAAACTGCTGGAACATCTATTTCTTACGAGTTTTCATTGTCATCTAACATCTCCGAAATTTATGTATGTGTGTATGTGTGTGTGCATGTATGTGTGTATGTATGTGTGTATGTATGTATGTGTGTATGTATGTATATGTGTATGTGTGTATATGTATGCATGTATGCATGTTTGTAGAGACTTATTATAGCGCCATTTATGTAACTGAGAAAAGCAAGAACAAAGGTTTCTCAGTAAGCAAGACAATGTTCAGTCCGCTTATCGTAAACATGATTCAACTGAGACTTCTCTCGATGGCCCACTTAAGAACATAACAACACATTTCATTCAGTGGAACCTGATGTAACATCTCTTCTTTTACCTCTTGATTTTTTTTGTCAAATTGCACACATGCACAGTACAATGTTGCAGTAATATGTTGATGATACTCCGCTCTGCGTTGCTCTATCTGTTAAAGATCCCTCAGCTAAACTGAACTCGAACGCTGTTTGTCCTCTCTTCGCATTTGGTTCTGCTTTAATGATCTTGCAGTCAACCCAGATAAGTCGGAAGCAATTCTTTTTGCAATCCACCAGCGTTTGCAGTCTTCCTCTTCACATTCATCTATTGACTTTGCAGGAATCAAAATCATATTATAAATGCAGAATAATAATGATTATTATTCTGCATTTATGAAGCGCCACTATCACACGACTAAGCATCAATCGATGGCCCTGAACAATTGTGAGTGAAGGCTACTAGCCGAACGCTCTAACCAATTGGTTACCGTGTTACACAATTTACTAGTTATGACTTCACATTGTTGTCCACTTACAGCTATTTTTTCTACTGCATCATGTCAATTAATCACATCATAATCGTAATCGTAATTGTAATCTCGAGATTTCTACAGCGCCCAAGGTAAGCTAAGTCGCGGGAACCAGCTTATTCACAGGCGCTTAGTCAAAACAAAATCGCTAGGCAAAATGGATTGGTTCCAGGTCAAGATCCAGGAATCAGGCAGTCTGAGAGTCGGATGGCTACGGTGGATGGTATTTGAGATTGAAGCCTGAAGAGAGACAAGGAGAAGAGGAAGAATCAGGATAAGATTCTGGATAAGAAATGTTTTCAGTCTTGAGTGAAAGACCAGCGCAGAAACTGAAAGAGGTGATAACTGAAAGTGGTGAAGTGCATTTCAGGCATTTCTAACTGATGACATTGTGCACTTGTTGATTCTAGATTCGACTATACAAATGCTGGTTTCTTTTGCACACTGGTTTCTTTCAATGTATGTTTTCTTAGCTTCACAAACTGGCTGCTTTTCATGTAATTTTTCTTTTTCCTGCACAATGTTTTCTTTTCATGAATGTTTTCTTATCTTGCACAATGGTTTCATCTCATACATGTTTTCATTTTTTCCCATGTTGGTTTCATTTCTGATATGTTTCCTTATTTTTGCAGAGTGCCTTCTTTTCATGTATGTTTTCTTATTTTGTTAGTGGCTAAACAGTGGCTTGTGCACTTGTTTGTTCTAGACTGCAGTGTTCTGCAGTATATCCTCATTTAGTCTAAAAAGCTCCACGTGGTTCAAAACTTTTTTCAGAGGCGTAGCTATAGATTGATTGTGCAGGTTGTGCAAAGCACAAGGGCCCACAAGGACAGGGGCCGCATGGGCCCCCAGTTGCTCAATTACTTAAAGCAAAATAGCCAAAGTTCAGTTTGCACAAGGGCCCTCGGAAGACTAGCTGCGCCACTGCTCTTTCGCTTTGGTTTTTACATGTTACTTCTTCAAAATCAAATGCAAATATCTTTCGTCAGCTTCACTGGTTTCCTACTGAATGTCGCATTACATTTAATATTGCATTCTTGACCTCGAAGCTTACTGTTTCAGTTGGTTTATCCACCATAGGCTGCCGCTCTGTCTTAGTGGCTCTGTCTTAGTGGACTGACCTTCGGGACGTTGACATGATTGCGGCTTGGATTTGTTGCGCCATCGGTTGATGCCTTGTGCAGTAGACACCGGCGCGATAGAAGTCACTAATTACGTTTTATTATTAATTTGAAGTTCAAGTATATAATTTTTGTCTGTCTACGGAATCTACCTTTGTAGCGCTGCTTTAAAACATCAAAAGACAACTGTGACCTTTTGCATAAAAACTGATGTGAACAGTCTTCCTCCAAAAACATGTAAGGCCTACTTTTGCCTCTAACTCAGATCAAGTTATATTATCCTCCTATCTTAAGGCTCGCCTATATTTAACTTGCATTCTTGTTGATTGCTACTTGCAATCATGTAGCAATACCACAAAAACTGTGAGGTATTTCGAGGCGCGTTGGGGAAATGGGGCGTTTGTAGCAGTCAATTGTAACAGTTTGTAACCCCTATTGGGTCTTTTAAGTAGTCTTTTAAAATTAGTTTCGGAGAATATATAAAGATTTTCTCGTGGACTGTCGACATTTTTAGAATAAAAGTCTGAATTTGTACCGTAGGCCTACATAGCAATGGCGCAATGCAGATAGGGGCGTAGTACGAGAGATCCAATCTGATCTAAGGACTTATATAACGCTGTTATCACAATTCCAAAGACACTAATCGATGGTCGCTTCAAGTTAAATCGTAATCCAGTCTAATCCATAGAAGAAGCCAGGTCGAATTCCGATAGGTCAGAGAAACCAGAAGCCAGGCTACGGTGGGTAGGCAAGTTGAAAGAGATGCGTCTTTAGTTTAGACCTGACTGACATGAAAGAATTGACAGATCGAACTGAACGTGGCAGTGAATTCCAAAGCTTTGGACCAGCTACCGAGAAAGGCCGAGAGCCCAACATTAGGTACTCGGCCACAGCAAGAGTCAGTGTCCTTTGATCGAGTGCAATTGATCAATGCTGATGAAGGCGTAGTCCTAGCGCGTAGATGTCATCAGAGTTCCCTTCTGGAACCTCTATTCTGTATTCTCTATATCCCATGCACTGTTGATATTCCCTCGCTCTTTTTATAGGGTCTGGAGCAGAGGGGACTCTGGTGGATCTCCTGCAAGACAGAAAACCAGCGTTTTCCAGCTGATGAGGCCAGAATATGGGACAGAAGAAGAGCCGAGTCTCAAACGCATCTTAGAAATGTTGATCAAGAACAGGCTTTAGATAAACACGATAAACAAAATCCGACGATGATTCATTCGTGAAGCTTTCGAGTTGGAAGTCATGAGAGAAATGAGAAAGGTGTGTAATAAGGAATTCATTTAGCATTAATTCAGCTTTTCATTGATTCAACTTTTAATTGATTTAGTATATAATTTTCATTCATTCAGTTTTCCATTCCTTAAGTTTTCCATTCATTCAGTTTTCTATTCCTTAAGTTTTCCACTTATTCAGTTTTCTATTCCTTAAGTTTTCCATCTGTTTTCCATTCATTTAGTTTTCCATTCATTCAGTTTTCAATTCATTCAGTTTTCTATACCTTAAGTTTTCCATTCATTCAGTTTTCTATTCCTTCAGTTTTCCATTTATTCAGTTTTCTATCCCATAAGTTTTTCATCTGTTTTCCAATTATTCTGTTTCAATTCCTCCAGTTTTCCATAAATTTAGTTTTCCATTCATTCAGTTTTCCGTTCATTCAGTTTCAATGCATTCAGTTTCAATGCATTCAGTTTCAATGCATTCAGTTTCAATGCATTCAGTATTGCCTAAAGAATTTTTCTAGAAAGGATGGACACAGGACGGAATTAAGCCTAACAAGTTTCAGAAAGATTGACATAAGCGGATCGCTCTTTCAAATGTTTAAATTTTTGAAAGTACGATTCAGTTCTTGTACACCGTGTAGATGAGAAATTCACTTTTTTTAGTTTAGCTTCTAGTATTTCCATTTCTGTCTGTTCATAGGTGAACTGTGTTCCGTTGATGTTCTACACCTACTAATAGAGGAGCCAGTCGAGCGTGGAACTGTGGCCATTCTCACGTGCAGCGACGAGGAACGGTTTTCTAACCGACGGGGCTACGTCGACAATCACAAAAGTCAAAGACTTTGGAAGATGGCAGCCTCAGTAACATTCTCTAGTAGTATGTAATTCCTTCCTCCTCCATATTTTCTTAATCGTTATCATAATTTCATATCAGCAGCGCCAAAGAAAGCTAGGCCTAAGTCGAGGTAACCAGCTTATTCACAGGCGCTCAGTCACCACAAAATCGGTAGATTACCACAGTTCCACGCTCGACTGACTCTTGCATTAGTACGGTCAGATTCGATTCCAGGTCAATATGCAAGGGTAAGGCAGGTAGACGATCAGACGGATACGGTGAGTGGTGTTTAGAATTGGAGCGGCGATAGAGATCTGCACAAGAGGAAGACGGGAAATCAGATTAGGATTTGTTGAAGAGGAATTTCTCAGTTTTTAGAGACGGACTTGAGCAGAGATTGCAAGGGGTTCATAATCAAGTGCATGCTTGATTTGCTGCCCCTGCTGCTGGTGTCGCTTGCACTCCAGGCTTCGTTTTTCAGTTCCTTTCTGTCCATCATCCGACTTCTTTGGCCAGCAGAGTGTTCTCCGTCGAGTATACTGCAAAGCGCCTGTGATTAGTACCTGAATTCTACCACCTAGCCATCCTCCTCTTTTATACAGGATTCGGACTTAGCATGGCACAGGTGAACCTGCGGCTGAGCTCCGTATGCGCAAAACCTCGGAAAACAGTACTGATGCTTCAGTTGAGCGATGATGTGCACGATGTGGTTAGCACTTGGAGATGGGTGGCTGTTTGTCGAATACTGCTCAGCCCTCCATCCTTTCGGGATCGATAGAAGAGTATGCGCGACGCGACTTTGGAGAGCAAAAGGTATCATGTCGATAGATTGCCGTGGTCGCTAATGCGCCTCGGACGGAAGATAGGAAGTCTGGCCTCCAGACAACGTTTCTTATGAGTCACTATGGATACGCGTAAAGCAATGCGTACGATCTTTACCTTTAACTTGTTACATGTCTCCACATAAGTCTCTATAATATATCAGCGCCACTTTGCGGCACGGTGGTCTATCGGTAAAGCGTTTGGTCAGAGATCATGCGGTTGTCAGTTCGACTCCGTGTAACGACCTGAGGCAAGTTGTTTGTGCACATTGTGCCTCTGTCACCCAGTAGTATAATTTGGTATTACATCTATTTAGGCCTAATATGTTTCATACAGGTCTCTAAACTGTTTTAGAAACGCACGTAGAGACTTTGGAAGAAGATCCGCTTCCTGCCAGAGAGACTTCCTATATTCGAACGTCATATCATTCTGTCTGCTCTCCTCCTACTTCGGATCGGAGAAGCTTCCTATTCGAGAGTCACGCGTTCGACGTCTCGAGGTCATCTGTCTGTCTGCTCTCCACATAACTTCAGATCGTCCTCGTATGTTGCTGAAGAAAGGCACCTCCTTCTTGAAGAAGAACAGCCAGCGACGTCATCGATGTCCGTGAACTGCCCAAAGATCTGAATTGGTCTTTAAACCCATCAATGATGCGGTAGCGCGCTGGGTCTATAATCCAACGATTGTGGGTTCGAACCTGCTAAGGGAACTCTGTGTAAAGACAAGTTGCTTGCACACACTTGTCTCGCGCCTGAGGATCAGATTTACTGATTTGAGCGCATAATCATTTCATGAAGTAGATTGGTTCATGACGTGTCCCGTTTATCCACCTTCTCTTTCTCTGGTCATACATAAGACTAGAGCTGTTCCTGGTGAATGGGCTTTTTCGGTTGTTGGACCTAAATTATGGAACTGTATCTATGTGTCTGTTCATTTTTGCTCAGTCGCTTCTCTCATTTCGTGCTCGACTTAAAACTTACCTTTTTCAGATTGTTTATCTACCGTAGGCTGCCTCTTTGTCGTAGTGGACTGACCTTCTTGATATTATTAGCCTGATTGTGAGGATTGGCTTTCATGCGCCAGCGGTTGATGCCTTGTGCATTAGACACCGGCGCATTAGAAGTTAATAATTATTATTATAGTATTACTACACGCAATTGTGCGGGCGCCCAAGAAAGCAAAAAGCTATCACAGTCGTCTAAGAAACCAAGGAAAATGCCTTCGTGTATACAATAAGAAGTATTTATTGTTTGTGTTTATAAGTAGAATGCAGAAGTATTTATTGTTTACGTTAGCAACATTTGTAGCGGCTGCCAGAAACGTAGACTTCGAGCCGCCCTTATCTTACGCCTCGCTAACGTCTCGAATAGAGTTTTCCACCACTGCCTACCGTTTTTAACCCTAACCGTATGTCTAAAGGGTTCGGGTTACTTGACAAAATTCATTTTAGGTTTAGGTAGCATGTTCAAAAAGTATGATGCAATGCTATATAAGTAATGTTAATTAACGTAATGTAATGTTACTCTTAAGAAGCTTACGTCTGAGAATAGTTGATCACAAGGTTGAGATTATACAGCGCCCAACGAAAGCTAAGTCACGGGAATCCGCTTATTCACAACTACGGGAATGAGTCTAATTATTTAAACCTAAATTAAAGACAATTTCAGGCTTATTTATTTTTATTTACATATTTATATATATCTACATATTTAGATTATTTTATTTCTTTATATTTTATTTATACATTTATTTCTATAATTAAATATTTATTTTTATATTTAAATATTTTTTATTTATATATTATTTATTTCCTAGGTATTATTAGGCCTAAAATATTTCTTAGGCCTACTAAATTAAAAAAATTTTTAAATTTCCTAGGCCTAAAAAGGCCTACGAAATTTCCTAGGCCTAAAGGCCTATTTAGGCCTAAGGGCCTACGAAATTTCATAGGCCTAAAGGCCTACTAATTCAAAAAATTTAAAAATTTCCTAGGCCTTTAGGCCTATTTCCTAGGCCTAAAGGCCTACGAAATTTCCTAGGCCTAAAGGCCTATTTAGACCTAAAGGCCTACTAATTCAAAAAAATTTAAAAATTTCCTAGGCCTTTAGGCCTATTTCCTAGGCCTAAAGGCCTACGATTTCCTAGGCCTTAAGGCCTATTTAGGCCTAAAGGCCTACGATTTCCTAGGCCTAAAGGCCTACTAAAACTCAAAATTTTTTGAAAAATTCCTAGGCCTTTAGGCCTAAAGGCCTACGAAATAAAGCAAATGCCCTACAAAATTTCCTAGGCCTAAATTTCCTAGCCCTGCCTTTCAAGGCCTATAAAGCACAAAAATGGGGAAAAAGAAGATAAGAAAGATAAGAAAGGCAAGGATGTAGAAAGAGGAGAAAGAGGAGAAAAAGACAAGGAGAAAAAAGCTAATAAGAAAGGTGCAGATGTAGAAAGACAAGGAGAAAAAGCCAATAAGAAAGTTGCAGATGTAGAAAGACGAGGAGAAAAAGCCAAGAAAGGTCCAGATGTAGAAAGACAAGGAGAAAAAGCCAATAAGAAAGGTGTAGATGTAGAAAGACGAGGAGAAAAAGCCAATAAGAAAGGTGCAGATGTAGAAAGACGAGGAGAAAAAGCCAATAAGAAAGGTGCAGATGTAGAAAGACGAGGAGAAAAAGCCAATAAGAAAGGTGCAGATGTAGAAAGACGAGGAGAAAAAGCCAATAAGAAAGGTGCAGATGTAGAAAGACGAGGAGAAAAAGCCAATAAGAAAGGTGCAGATGTAGAAAGACGAGGAGAAAAAGCCAGTAAGAAAGGTGCAGATGTACAAAGACAAGGTGCAGATGTAGAAAGACAAGAAATATAAGGAGAAAAAGCTAATAAGTAAAGAAAATAAATAGAAATACCTAACAAGGAGAAAAAGCTAATAAGAAAGGTAAACATTTAGAAATACAAGTTAAACATGTAGAAAAAAGCTAATAAACAAGATCAACTCTTTCACTGCTTTTCCCTAAACATTTCTCTAATGCATCTTGATTCATTTCCTTTTACTCTCTGCTTAGACAGAAAAACACACGAAGACAGACGAGTTAATTAATATTGAGCTAAAACGGACCATTGTAATTGTAATTGGAGATTTATAAAGCGCCTCTTAGAGGATAAACTCAACAGAGGTGCTTCCGACCCCAAAAAGTAAAATCACTGTTGAACAGTACAGTCTTCAGGCGCCTGCGGAACACCGAGAGGGGGAGAGAAAGGAGCTCAAGTCGCAATTCTCGACGAAGACGATTCCAGCAAGTGGGACCAACGTAGGCAAAGCTTATGGACTGGGCTGCAGCGGTACGCATGCGAGGTACAAACAGGAGATCTTGAGTGGCCGAGCGAAGGTTGCTACGGCCCGGCAACGAGGAGACCAAAGTGCAGAAGTCAATGAGGTAAAGGGGAGCAGAGCCAAGAACACAATTGCGCATGAGGGAGAGAATCTTAAAGTGGACACGCTGCTGGACGGGGAGCCAGTGAAGACTGTCACGAATATAACACGAGATGTGGCCATACTTTGAAATGCCCCCTATGAGACGAGCAGCAGAGTTGAGCACAGACTGTAGCTTAGCAGTGCTGGCAAGCGATAGGCCGGTGAAGATGGCGTTCCCAAAGTCAACCCTGGTGCAAATGAGGGCATGGACTAGCGTGGAGATAGCGTGAAAGGAAAGAGTACGGCGAATGGTACGGAGCTGACCAAGATGATAAAAACAAGAGCGAGAGACGTTGTTAACATGACCATAAATATTAGTCATTAGGCCTGCTGCGCTCGAAGGCCGTTTCAAGTCATACATGCAGCAATCTGAACTGCTTCCCTGTTATACCAGCCTTAGTAGAGTAATAGCAGTAACAGTATTATTGTGCATTTATTAAGCGCCATTATCTAATGACTAAGCATCAATCGATGGCGCTAGGCAATTGTGAGTGAAAGGCTTGCCAAGTGAGGCTAGGGACCACAGGAACCGTCTCAGGTGAGGCTCGAACCCGTAGTCTGAGGTTACAAGCCAAGCGCTTTAACCAACAGACTACCGTGACCTACAGTGGAAGTACTGTAGTAGTGGTGAGGGTAGCGGTAATTGTGGTTCTAGTAGCCCACTTTTCGCATCCATTCCCCGTCCCCCTCGAGGGGGTGCTCGGACCTCGTTAACCGACAAATGTAGTCCGATCTGGCGTGCTTTTCCCGTCGTTGATCCTTCAGTCGTTTTCTCGAAATGCTTCGCCAGTTCTTCCGCATACAGTCGACGACGATAGGGTATCAGCGTTGCGTTTGATGCGCGTCCTTTAATTAAGGCATTCCATCTGCCGCTAAATGAAAAACAAACGACGAGATATAATAGAGCCCCACATCAGATGCTAAACTACAGTAGGAGTTTCTCCTCAAACAGGAGCCAGTTTCCGTGGTTATTTATTTATTTGTTTATGCGGAACACTTATATAGCGCCCCTTCAAGAAAACTACTCAGAATCGCGCTCCCAAACCAACCTCGGCGAAAGAGAACAGTCTTAAGAGAAGAATAGAAGATAGAAGTAAAATCCCGGGGCAGAAGACGTAGAGTAACAGGAAGTCCATTCCAGAAGGTTGGGCCAGCAACAGAGAAAGCACGACGCTGCATGCTCGAGCTGCGAGCGCGAGGCACTAATAGATTATCACTAGCAGCGGAGCGAAGGGAAGCACGTCCCAAATTGGACCGGACAGGTAGGCAAAGCTCCCTCAAGTAAGAGGGGGCAATACCCAACAAGGAGTTCCAAACAAAGACGATAACCCTATCGTGGATGCGCTGACTCATAGGAAGCCAGTGCAACTCATCCAGCATGAAATCAGAGACATGACCAAACCTAGAGATGCCACCAATAAGCCGTGCAGTCGCCCGCAACACACGCTCCAGACACAAAAGCCGTTAGGCCACTTAGTGGTATTTATTTGCACTTGCAAAAGACAAAAACGGTGACAGATAGAAAGAAATAAGCAGACAGGAAAGCTACATAAAAGCGACGAATGAATGACGACAGCCACCGTTGGTAAGATGTAATAACTTGGGGAAGTATAATTCCTGGTCTCGTTAACAGATGGCAGCTCTGACCTCTTCGTCCCGGGGAATAAACAGCTTCGTCAGCGCAGTCGTGCGTCACTTCCTTCTTGAACTGAAACGCCTGTTCAACACCACAACACAACCAATTCATTTAACAATGGTTGCTTTAAATGCCAACCACAACAATTTGTATAGGCCTGTAAGTTTGTATCTGGCCATTTATCTCAAAAACCCTATCAAAGGCCATTGAACCTGTCGATTCTATATCGCAAGGAAGTACCCTTGTGCAAGTATGTATGTATGCATGCATGCACGCATGTATGTATGTGTGCATGTGTGTATGCATGTATATAAGCATGTGTGTATGCATGCATGCATGCATGTACGTATGTGTGCATGTATGCATGCACGTATGTATGCATGCACGTGTATGCATGCGTGTATGTATGCATGTATGCATGTATGCATGTATAGATGGATGGATGGATGCATGCATGCATGTATGCATGTGTATGTATGCATATATGTATGTATGCATATATTTATGTATGTATGCATGCACATGTGTATGTATGTATGTATATTTAAGTAGGTCTACCTCTCAAAAGCGATGCAATGTCAAACTAATCTAAACAAGTGCGTTTTAAGATAATTTGAACTAAGTGGGCAAACAAGCTGACAAACAAACCCAAACAAGGTGTTCTCGTCATTTTGTAAAAAAGCGTGTTCTTCACAAAATTACGTTCGCATTACACTATTAATGTCTGCTAACATCATACACGTGCACTGTGCAATATGTGTATGTGTATATACATATGGGTGTATGTATGTATGTGTGTATGTATGCATATGATGTGTGTATGAGTGTTTATATGTATAACATAGCATAACAAATTAAGATTTATAAAGCACAACTTCAAGAAGAGACTCATCTGTAGCGCTCTTGACCAGTCAGAAAAGACCCGTGATCAAACAATGTATGTGTGCATATGTATGTACGTGTATGTATGTATTTATGTATGTATCTATGTATGTGTGTATGTATGTGTGCATGTATGCATGCATGTAAGTATATATGAGTGTATGCATGTATGAATACATGTATGTGTATATATGTATATATACAGGTATGCATGCATGCATTCGTGTATTTCTTCATTCACAATTGCTCACCACAATCAACTGATGCTTAGTCGTTAGAAAATGGAGCCTAATAAATGCAGAAACAATAATCTAATGCAATGTTTTCTATAGCGCCATTATACTAATGCACTTGGGATCAACCCCTGTCAAAATCCGATAGGTCAGGGAAAGCAGAGATCTGGTTACGGTTGGTAAGGAAGTTCAACCAGACGAGTCTTAAGTTTAGACCTGAATGACACAATTGTGCCACATGACAGTCAACCGCAGATCCCGAAGTTTCATGAAAAGGTCCTCAGAAGTTTCAGAGGCAGAAAGGTAAAGTGTAACAGACTTTTACACGCCTCCATGGTAGCTAGCTACGTCGTGGCGCAGACGACCCATTAATCCAACGACAGTAGGATGGAAAGATTTAAAGAATGCATATGTATATGTTTAAATCTGACAATTTCGAGGTCAACAACAGCTCTTGGCAGGCGTGCCTTCTCTGTTTCTGGCCCTATAGACTCTGGAACTCTCTTCCGGCAAATTCTCTTCCGGCAAACTCTCTTCGCTCGGCAAATTCTGTTTCTACCTTCAGATCTCGACTGAAAACTTATCTTTCCTGAACTCATTTCCTCCGTAGGCTGTCTCTGTGACTTCTGAACTCCTGTCTGGCTTTTCGACCCGGACTCACCATGAACTTTGGCTTGGACAATGATTTTGTTTAGCAGCGACCATCGACTGATGCCTCGAGCATTATTACAGTGGCGCTATAGAAGTTTTTAGATTAGATTAGAATAGACTAGCCTTTGAAATCTGAACTTAATTTTTGTCTGATGTTTCCTGCCATGACTTCCACAGGAACTGCGCAATATGTGTATGTGTGTATATACATATGGGTGTATGTGTGTATATGTGTTTATTTGTATGTATGCATATATGTGTGTACATACATATGGATGTATGTGTGTATGAGTGTATATATGTGAAACATAACATAACAAATTGAGATTTATAAAGCGCAACTTCAAGAACAGACTCATCAGTAGCGCTCTTAACCTGTCAGAAAAGACCCGTAGTCAAACAGTGTATATATATATGTATGTGTGCATGTGTATGTATGTGTGCATATGTAGGTATGTATGTATGTATATATGTATGTATGTATGTATGTATGTATATAATTGAATGACAGAAAAATCAAATAATAGAAGGATGGAAAGAGCGATTTATGAAGGGATGAAAAGGTAGAAAGAGCAAAAGATGAAATGAAATGAAAATGGAAGAATGAAATGAGGAGAGGATTGAAGGACGGAAGGATAAGCAAAGAGTGAGTGAATGATGGAACAACAAACATAAAGAGAATAAAGAATGATGGAATGAAGGAAAGAGGAGGTTTGGTTGTCTCTTCAGTGCAACCTGACAACTGCATCGAATGATCCAACCAATGATCGAATGAATGATCCAAAAGCAACGAAATACTTCTGCATCCAGAGAAGTCAACCACTTAAAAACATGAGCCACAATCTTTGAGAGATCCCCAAAAGGTGCGACATAATTGCTCAGATAATTCACACATGATAGTGGATCCACACCTTTGAGTCCCCGAAAACTCGTCTAGGTGTGGCCTGCCCAATAAAACTGGAAAACTAGAAGTCAAAAACTGGCAAAGAATGAAAAGGTGATTAAAATTTAAGAAACTAAAATAGTGTATATGTATGTGTGGATCTATATATGTGTGCATTCATGAATGCATGTATGCATCTCTGTATATAACCATGTATGTATGTATGCATGCATGCAAGCATGTATGTATATATTCATGTATGTATGTGTGTATGCATGTATCTGGTTATTCACTGTATATAGCATCTTCTAAGAAGCAGTTGACAAAGGGTATAAAGAACCTCACAATTATAACAAGCAACTTTTATAGCGCCAGAGTCTAATGCTCAAAACATCACCCGGAGGTGCACCCAAACCAAGGAAATCATGGTCAGTAGGACAGAGTCAGTCTACAGAGACAACCAGGCAACCTGTGGTGGATAAGAGAGAGGTGCAAGTCTTAAGTTGTGGCCGAAATTACATCACGAGATGGACGAAAACGAACAGACGCCAGAAGAGAATTCTAGAAGACCAGCAACTGAAAGCTCACCCATCAAGAACAAGTGTAAGGGCGCAAAGTACGGTCGATATGGTCCCACTCCAAGTGTCCCTTTAGAGCGGGTTTGCGGAAGTTAAATCTTTAAATAATTTCTGCGCTGGCAGGGATTTGAACCCGCAACGTTGAGGTTGACTTTCAAAACACGCTGACTAGAAGAATATCGCTCATCCACAGCAAAGATAAAACTCAATGAAAACTCACAGTTCAGTTTGCGTTGCGTCTGTTCCCGTCGTCAGAAGAGTCATGAAGGAGCGAAAACTGCGTCTTCCGCCTCCAAATGGTTGGTACCTCGTTGCACCCCGCGAAGGTAGACGAGTTTGACGCGCCCTCTTTGGCGCCCAAGGTCGCCTTCAGACGGTCAACATCAGATGGCTGTTCACCTTGACTGGCAGCGTTCTTCGACTGGCGGTTGACCGGACACATCTGCTCACTGGAGCTTCCAGGTCTGGAAAATCAGATCGATAAAAATTAAAGTAGGCCTAACTTTCAATAAAAATTAAAATGTAAATAAAAATTGAAGTAAATATCAACTAAAATGAAAAATTAAACTAGATATGAATAAGAATTAAATTTAATTTCAATAAAAATAAAATTTAATAAAAGTCAATTCAATTAATTTCAGTTAAATTACAGTTACATTTAAACCTGCCTCGTCGCTCTGTTGACTGGCTGCATCGTTCTTCGACTCTGAATGGTCCTTAAACTTCTCTGACTGAATTCTTTAAAGACCTTCCTTCCCTTCATTGAGTCTTCTCTCTAATGACCCTGTGACCCCGGCACTCCCTCGCTATCCGTAGACCGACTATCGTATGCAGCCTAAGCGTCGGCATTTAGGTCGCCTACAAAATGCTATTAGTTAAATACACGTCAGTGTTTGCATAATCCAACTATACAGCGTATTTCTAAATGACGATGTTGTGTACACAAAAGTAATCAATCGAGACAGCCTACAACAGTCCGTACCTTCAATGACATTCGTCTGTCTAATATATTGGGGTGTAAGTTTTTCAAACAAATGTAATGTACACGTTTTTCTATAGCGATCATATTGCGCCGATCCTGCTCATTTTTCAATGAGTTTATCGGGTGAGATCCCAGATAATCCCTCATTACCGACGCCGGTTTGAATGGGTGTCACTCACTCAAAACTGAAAATACTCCTCTTACTACAAATTCTATCCAGATTCCTCCTCTTCCCATTATCTCACTTTCCGGTTCAATTCCGAATACCATCCACTGTTCAATTCCATCAGGTAAAAAGTCAAGCCTCAGAGACAGAGATAGAGAAACAAATGCACACAAAGACAGAGAAACCTCTGCTGAGACAGAAGAGGAAGGTGACAAAGGATGATGCAGATTAACCCAGAAGATGACGCAAAGGCTGTCAAGAAAATGAAAGCTACATATCTCATACAAAGATAAGCAACGCCATGAAGAGACATTTACAGACATACAAAGCCGGCGTAGGAAACAAACCGTCCAAGTAACATGATCTGATATAACTACACTAGCTCGGCAATAGACTCTATAGAAATTTACTAATAAACTGCAATAAACTGAACGGCAAGATGGCCATATTTTATCAACAGGGTGGCCTTATACCACTGCCTGTAGAATTCAAAGAAAGTTGACCCTAACATATACGAATTGGGTATGTGACAGCCTAGTGCTCAGCGTGCTGGACTATCAATCCAGACGCCAGGGGCTCCAATCCTCGCCAGGTTGGTTAGATAGTTAATGTCAATGAGAAATTTCTATGGCGCCGGTGTCTAATGCAAAAGGCAGTAACCAACGGCACACCAAAATTAAGCTAAATTAATGACCTATTAATCAGAAAGTCAGTCTATTGAAACAGAGAGACAACCTATATCGGGGAATAAGCCAACTGAGAAAGGTCAGTCTTAGGTTGAGACTGAAATGATATAAGCGACCGAGCAGAACAAACAGAAGCAGGAAGAGAGTTCCAATATTTAGATCCAACAACCTTAAAACCTCGCTCACCAAGAATGGTTTCAGTTTTTGGCACAAACAGAGACCTGGTTGGATAAAGACAGACCTGGGAATGAGGATTGGTTTTAAGTATTGTGGTTGACCAGAGTTTAATGTTTACAAGCCCCGATTTGAAATAAATGGGAAGATTCACGTACAGGGGTTATATGCTTATATTTTCACGTATCTGTTATAGCTGTAACCAGAGTTCAAGATTCTGCCCCACTTAGCAAACTAAGCCATAAAAAGAATACAATGACTGCTTTCAATCTGGTAGTGCCAGTTCCAAGCCAGGAAAAGGAGGAGGGCGACGTCAACGGCCTTTGATGCCATAAGATGTCGTTAAACACTGGAACTACTACTACACTGTCGATGGGAAGATCAGAGTGCGAGGGAGAGCCCACCACCATCACATGCCAAGGCTAAGAAAGGAAGTTGATAACATCTGATACCCATGGTTGCCCCTTGGGGCTCAAGGGTCCGCTCTTCTTCTTATTTAAACGAACCTCTAAAAGATATTGAGATATGGCAGATTTTAAACTAAAATTAAATTCTGACAGAATTAAATTAGTATAAAGTATATACTTTACAAAATATTGTACAAAAGTTATTGCCCTATTTATTGTCCTATCTGGGAAGCTCATCGTGTTAGTTAATTTTCGAAACATTTAATATATCGCCTTTTGAGTACCTCACAAGAGCACCGTCTACGCTTGCCTAACTGATGTCAATATGCAAGCAATGTGGGCCCCCGCACACACGAAGAGCCCATGCATCCGATCGAGTACCATCGAGATGTAACAGTTGACAGAAAGCGTGTGAATAAGTATTTGAATACAAGATAGGATTCGCTGGAGGACCTCAAAGACCCTACTATCTGTGCGAAACCAACAGGCCTACCGTGCACATAATACTTTTCCTACTGACTATGTATGTGTATATGTATGTATGTATGTATGTATGTATGTATGCATGCATGCATGTATGCATATACGTATGTATGCATGTATGCATGTTTATATATGTATGTATGTATATATGTATGTATGCATGTATGTATGTGTGCATGTATGTATGTATGCATGCCCCTCAGACCAGACCCAATGCCAGACTGTGGCGCCCCTTGGAATTGCTCTTCCCCTATGCAAACAATCCTGGAGCCGCCATTGATATATCCCTCTTGTTCAGGCTACTTTCTTCCCATTAGCAAGGAATCCGCGGGCATTCAGGGCTGAGGCAGGGCGACAAAGCTATTTTAAGTTAGCAGATGCATAACGCAACCGAAACCTGAGAGCAGCGGCGCTTTAGGATGGGCAGCAAATGGCAGATATGATTATATGCAAACAATACTAAATGTAATGTACTAAATATAGAAATAGCGCCAACAAGTCTATTCGAACCTGCATGGAAAACACTTGCCACCTGTCTAATCCGACCCAACTCCAGACAGACAGACAGACACACATACACACAGACGTACAGAATGCAAAGGAGTGGTCAACAGGTGTGTGGAAGTCGTGTTACCAGCGCACAATTTGATCTAATGGTCTTTTTCGAAACTGTGCTGCCACCTAGCTGGGAAGTAAACGGCAAGTCCTATGATGCGCTGGCCCCCTGTCAAGGACGTTGGGATTCGTCCATTCTCAGCTCAAGGGTCTAAAGAAAACGAATGAGCGCCTCATCTATGTCTCACTTATGGGATATGGGAAACATTACTTTACTCCTGAGACTATTTTCATAAAAATAAACATATTACTCATACATTTCGCTTCTCCCAGTGGGTCGTGTAGCGCCACTGTATAAGTTGGTCTCCCCTACACTTACGGCTTTTGTGGTGCTGAGAAATTTTGGAGGTTTACATTTACACTTATCCTAGCGGCGAATTTAATAGAGACGCCCCTCTTGGTTATATGCCGGCGCGCCTAAGACCGGACCCATGCACGGTGGACTGTGGCGCCCCTCTGGAATGCTCATATCCCATCACGTAAACAATCCTGGAGCCGCCACTGATATACCTTTTTGCTTCAGGCTATTTCCCATTAACAAGGGATTGGCGAGCATCTATATATCTGGAAATTTATATCTGGTGCGCTATAGGATGGGCAGCGTATAACAATATGCAGAGAACTGAAGCTACTAAATTTAGAAATCGCGCCAATAATTCTATTCGCACCCCTACACAGCAAACGTGCTACTTGTGTTAATCCGAACCAACTCCGGACACACAGACGAACAAACACGGAGACAAACAGATACGCAGATACAACACGTGTATGAGATTTACGCAAACGACGCGCAATTTGATCTAATGGTGTTTTTCAAAACTGTGCTGCCACCTAGCTGAAAATTAAATGACAAGTCCTGTGTTGCGCAGGCCCCGTGTTCAGGACCGTGGGATTCGTCTATTTCGGCACAAGGGCCTAAAGAAAAGGAAATGAGCGCTTCCCCTACGTCTGACTTTTGAGCTATGGGAAACTTTACTGCTGAGTCTATCCCCATAAAATACATATCTTTCTCCTACATTTCGCTTCTCCCAATGGGACTTTTAGCGCCATTGTATAATTTGGTCTCCCTTAGACGGCTTTTGTATGGCACTGAGGAATTTCGGAGGTTTACGTTTACATATATCCCACTGCTTTAGGCTACCCCTCAATTAAAAAGGGGTCGACGGTCATCCAACTGAGACAGGGAGGCAAAACTATTGTAAGTGTGATGGTCCTTAACGCATCTGGCTTTGGCAGGCTCGCGCCTAAATCTGAAAACAGGTGCGCTGAAGGAAGGGCAGCAAATGACAGATAATTGTAAGGAGAAAACTTAAGCTACTCAATTTAGAAATGGCGCCAACAAGTTTATTCGCAGCTGTATGAATCGCACCTGGCTAATCCGACCCAACTCCAGATAGATGAACAAACACAGAGACAAACAAATACACAGACATACAGTTTGTAAAGGAGTGGTCATAATGTGTATGGAATTCGTGTAAAGAGCGCGGGATTTGATCTAATGATCTCTCTCAAAACTGTGCTGCCACCTAGGTGGAAAGTAAATGGCAAGTCCTGCTATGCGCTGGTCCCGTGTCCAGGAAATTGGGATTCGTCCATTGTCGGCTCAATTTTCTTGAGAAAAGGAATTGAGCGCATCCCCATGGGATATTGGAAACTATGGGATATTGGAAACTATGGGATATTGGAGACTATCCTCACAAAGTACACGTCTTCCTCATACATTTCGCTTCTCCCAATGTGTCTTATAGCTCCATTATAGAAGTTGGTCTCTCTGACGAGACTTTTGTGTGGCGTTGGGATATTTCGGAGTTTACATTTACATATCTCCTACTGCTTTGGACTCCCCCTCAATTAAAAAGAGATCGGCGGTCATCGTAACTGAGAGAGGGCGGCAAAACTAATGTGTGTAGGCAGGTGCGTAGCGCAGCTGCCTTTGGTGGACTCAAACCGAAATCTAAGAGCAGGTGCGCTGTAGGATGGGCAGGAAATTACAGGAAATTTATGCAAACAGAGACTTAAGAGTACCAAATTTAGAAATAATGTCAACAAGTCTGTTCGCACCTGCATGCCAGCTGCCTAATCCGACCAACTCTAGACAGCAGACAGACGGACAAACACAAACACAAACAGACCCATAGACCTACAGATTGTAGAGGAGTGGTCAACACGTGTAAGGGATTCGTGTAAAACACGCGGGATTTGATCTAATGGTCTGTTTCAAAACTGTGCTGCAATCTAGCGAATGCACATGATTAATTTCAATAGCGCACTCGTATAATCACGATGATGATCATGAGTTTCTGCCTCAAGCCAGGTCCATTGTCTTCATCCCCCCCGGGCATGAGATGAGTGAGGTGGTTTTCCGATGCCTTCCTCACAGACAGTTGTTGGTGAGCAACTTATCCAAGGTCGCTGCGCAGAGGCTTAAGGCAGATTGGAACCCGCGACCCTCCGATTACGAGGCACCGACTATACCACTAAAAACCGAGTCCCACGATTACGATATCGATAGTAAAACAACTTTGGTTTCATTGGTGCACATGTCTCTCTTCGAATCAAACAAACCTCATATTTTTTTAAAATAATAATTAGGGCATAAAATTAGCTAAAGTAATTTTAAAGAGGAGAAAAATGTGTTCACTGAGTGTGGGCCATGGATCGATATTTCTATTTAGAAAGTTAATTGGCTGAACTGACTCACAGATTCCTTGCAGCGCCATCTCACAGATTTACACTTCATTACAAGATACTATCCACTGGTTTTGAGAAATGTGACGCAAATGCAACAATAGTATGTAACCATAACTAGGCCACGGGAAAAGGTATACATACATACATACATACATACATACATACATACATACATACATACATGCGTACATATATGTATGCATGCATGCATGTCAGTCTCTTTTTTATAGAATCATTAAAAGCGAGGGCATCATTGATAATTAAATTCACTGGGAGAAAAGAAATAGGCCGGTGCATTAGTCAGTTGTCACCGACAGATGCATACCAAAATCTTGAAACATAGGCGATGAGGGATGGACAGCAAATGAAATATAATTATATGCAGAGAAATTTAGCTCATAAGTTGTAAATGGCGCCAACAAGTGTCTATTCGCACCTGTATGCAGCGCACCTGCCTAATCCAACCCAACTCCAGACAGGTGACAAACAGATACACACAGACATACAGAATGCAAAGGAGTGGTCAACACGTGTATGGAATTCGTGTAAAAGAGCTAATGGTCTGTTTCAAAACTGTGCTGCCACCTAGGTGGAAAGTGAATGACAAGTCCTGCGATTCACTGGCCCCGTGTCTAGGAATTTGGGATTCGTCCACTGTTAGTCCAAGAGCCGAAAGAAAAGTATATGAGCGCCTCCTCTACGTCTCACTTATGAGATATCGGAAACTGTACTTTAGTGTTCAGTCTATCCCCATAAAATACACATCTTCCTCATACATTTCGCTTCCCTATGGGTCGTGTAGAAGTTGGTCTCTCTGGCGAGGCTTTTGTGTGCCGCTGAGAAATTTCGGAGATTACATTAACATATCTCCCACTGCTTTAGACTCCCGCTCAATTAAAAACGGATTGGCGGTCATCCAACTGAGAGAGGGCAGCAAGACTAGTGTTGTTAGGCAGGTGCATAGAGCAGCTGGCTTTAGTGGACTCGCGCCGAAATCTGAGAGCAGGTGCGCTGTAGGATGGGCAAGAAATGACCTGTAAGTTATGCAAGGCTTTAAAAGGTGTCAACAAGTCCATTCGCACCTGCATGCCACCTGCCTAATCCGACACAATTGCAGACAGACACACAGACGAATAAACACAGAGACAAAAAGACACACAGACATACAGATTGTAAAGGAGTGGTCAGCACGTGTTTGGGATTCGTGTAACAGGCGCGCGATTTGATCTAATGGTCTGTTTCAAAACTGTGCTGCCATCTAGCGAATGCATATGAATAATTTTCAATAGCGCACTTTTATAATTACGATGATGATCATGGGTTTCTGCCTGAAGGCAGGTCCATTGGCTTTATGCCACGCGGGGAAGAGATGAGTGAGTTTGTTTTCCGTTGCCTTCCTCACAGACAATTGTGGGCGAGCAACTTGTCCAAGGTCGCTTCGCAGTGGCTTGAGGCTGATTCGAACCCGGGATCTTGCAGTTCAGGCAGAGACCATACCACTACACAACCGAGTCCCACGATTACGATAGCGATCGTAAAAAATTATGTTTTCACTTGTGCACACGTCTCTCCGAGTCAAACCTCATTTTTCATAAATAAAAATTGTGGATAAAATTTTTGGATCGACATCTCTATTTTAGAAAGTTAATTGGCTGATCTGCCTCATAGATTCCTTGCAGCGTATCTCAGAATTACACTTCATTGCATGATACTATCCATTGGTGTTGCTACGGGAAAAGGT
>OZ029926.1:4980478-5093299 GCA_964023275.1 Norana najaformis
AAGGCAGAATGCCAATCAGTGGTTGTTGAAACTGAACCTAAGGATAGAAAGATAGAAAAACAATTTAATACATAAGACATACAAAATACCTAAGCAGGCAGATAGACATACAGCTGTGCAACTGGCAGGTTGACGGTAATTGTAATTTTAACCTTCCGTAGTGCCAGTGTCTAAAGCAAAAGGCATCAACTGATGGCCCATCTCAAAATCAAGTCAGAGTGAGGTTAATATCCGAAAGTCAGTCTGATGACTGCTTAGGGTGGATAAGCTAACTGAAAAACGTGGGTCTTCAGTCAAGACACAATGGACCGAGCAGAACAAGAAGATGCAAAAAGAGAATTCCAACATTTAGGTCCAGCAGCTGACAAAGCTAGTCCACCAAGACCACTTCCAGTTTTTGTAGTTAAATAGGCAGGCAGGTAGACAGGTAGCTAGATTGATGGTTGACTACATTGATGGGTACACTGTGGGGCAGACATAGAAAAAGACAGATAATTAGACAGATGGACAGACAGACTGATGGACTAATGGAAGGATAGTCAGTGTTCTAAAGTGACTGACAATAGTTACCATGAATAGAGATGAATGCTTGTGAGAGGGAAAATGAAAAAGTAAAAGCATGGAAATCCCTAAAACGAATATTTTATATGTGTGCTGTTTTGAAGCTTGAGCTTGATGACCTTCAAAGCCGAGGTTAAGCATTTTTTAAAGTGCAAAGCAGTGGCAGTTTGCCTATTAGGAAAGACAATTAATTGACATAGTTGCTCATAAGACCAAAACGTCTGGTGGAACTATTACATGCTAAATAATTTGGGGCGTTAAAACAATATATAACTATCAAATGAAATCGTCAAGCGCCGAGTTGCTGGTTTGTTACGGCTGTTTTAAACGGACGTTTGTTTTAAGATCTAAGCGACGACATATAGTTCACGTAGGGCCCTTTGCCTCTGCCTGAGGCACTTCGTTAATCCCCTATTCAAAACCACAATTAGCAGCGCCGTCAACTTTCCTATAAGTCATCGCCAGGTACTTGCGCGGTGCTGGTTTAAGTGATGACACCCTCCCAGAGAACAAAAACAATCTCCATTGTTCTCAAAGTTACTCACGGTAAACGACGTTATAATAGTTCAGACTTCTTTTAGATAATCAACGGCTAATGCTAAAGACATTAGTTTCATCCAATTCAAATAAGACCTTAAAAAACGAAGCTCCGTCAACCTTGTCCGCCATTTTAAATCTGTCCGCGACTTTAACTTTCCTAGAATTAGGCCTGGTTATGATGACGACGACGACGACGTCTTATCCCTCACCTACAACACACTTCAATCCTCCCAACCCTCCTATCTTCGTCAATTATTTACTATCCAACCACTCCGTTCAACCCGCTCCTCATCTGTCCTAACACTTCTTCGCCCTCCCGTCACCTCATCCTTAAAATTTGGAAATCGCTCGATAGCCATAGCTGCCCCACCCCTTTGGAATAAACTCCCGCCAGAATTGCGACAGTTGTCTGGTCAATCATACGAACTCACCAACATTTCACCTCTTTCAGTTTCTGCGCAGGTCTTTCACTCAAGACTGAAAACACTTCTTTTCCAGAAATCTTATCCTGATTCTTCCTCTTCCTCTTATCTCTCTTCTCGCTTCAATTTCAAACATCATCCACCGTAGCCGTCCGACTGTCTGAGTGCCTGACTCCTGGATCTTGACCCTTTTGCCTATCGATTTTGTTTTGACTGAGCGCCTGTGAATAAGCTGGTTCCCGCAACTTAGCTTTCGTTGAGCGCTGTAGAAATCTCGAGATTACGATTACGATTACGACGACGTGTGCATGTAAACGTGACCATGGCAACCGCATGATTGATTAATGGTGTAAAGGAACAAGGTCGGTGTTAGTTGGTGCCCCCTTTATATAAGTTGGGTGATAATTTAACAGAGGAAAGGTAAATTCCATCCACATTGGGTTTTACAATCTCCCACTGAGATTCATTTTCTCCAAACATTTCGTTCTTGTCCGTTGGTCTTTTCATCCTGTCCAAACTATTCTCCACTGACGATGCATTTTCTCAATTCATTCCGCTTTTGCCATTCGGTCTTCCCCATTGTTTCAGAACCCTTTCTGCCCATCGATATTGCTCTGACTTAGCGCCAGTGAATAAGCTGATTCCCGCGACTTAGCCTTCGCTGGGCGCTGTAGAAATCTCAAATTTGCGATTACGATCCCCAATTAATAAGGGATCGCCAGTCAACCAGACCCGAGAAAGGGCAGCAAAACTGTTTGCTAGGTACACGCTTTACGGACAGGTCTGGCATTGCCAAATCCACATTAAAATCCTAAAAGCAGGTGTTCTGTAGGATGGTCAAAAATGACATTCACAACTTAATTATATGCAGAGGACTTAAGCGCACTAAATTTAGAAATAGCACCAAAGCCTTGTGTAATAGCAGGTAGCTGCCTAATCTCCCATAAACAAAGACGACAAGACAGGCAAACACAGAGACAGGCAGACATCCTGATAGAAGGCGTGTGAAAGGAGCGGTCAACACGTGTATAACCTCCGTGAGCAAATGACAGAATCTGATCTAACGGGCTTTTTTAAAACAGTGCTACCACCTAGCGAATTCAAATGAAACATATTCAATAAGCGCGAGTCATTTTAGCAAAAACGATAATAACAGATTCACTTCCACGTGTGCTCAAACATTTTCTTCCACTATAACCCTATTTTCATTAGTACAACAACTTGAGTATAAAATTGCCTAATACAATTTTATAAGAAGGGAAAGTGAAAAGGAGAATGACGTCTAAATTCAATCTTCCGTACCGATTGACACCTCTATTTTAAAAATTAAATCTGCTCGCCTTTAGACTGTACAAACGAACACTGGACAAATACCAAGGTCCTGGAATAATAGACCCGCTGATTGTTGACAGAAGCACGTGTGAGCTAACAATTCGAACGGGTCTTTCCACGGAGTCCTCTCAGCAGCCTCGAAGCCGCAACCGTTGCATTACAATAGTAGCATCACCAATGTATTCTTCAGTAGTAGAACAGTTATTTGAGACCTTCAGTTTTTGAAATTTCATTAACCCTAATCCGCTGTGAAGATTCGAGGACCGGCAGATGGCTAACGCGGTGCGAAAGTCTATTATGGGGCATCGGGCAAAACAGAGGCGAAGCCGCCTGAAGCTAAAAACATGACTTGTTGTTAAACTCAACGCTTTCGTGAGACATAAAAGGCGCTAAGTGCCTTGATGCATGCATTTATTCGTTCATTCGTTCGTTCATGCATTCGTTCATTCGTTCATTCATTCATTCTTTCATTCATTCATAACGAGTGGTCTATACGTATCAAGGACTCGTGAAACTAATGTCAACACATTGATCCAATGGACCTCTTATAAACCGTGATGCCGTCTAGCGAATGCAAATGAAACATAATATACTTTTACTTATGCCTATGTTTGAGGAATTTTATAAGATCAACCGCGTTTTTATATATGAAAAACTGAAGCATAAAACTGGCAAAAGTATTTCTATAAGAAGAAAGAATTTGAGGAGAAAAATATATTAACTAGATGTGGGCTATGGATCGACACCTCTCTTTTGAAAGTCAGGCTGTTACGCCTTTTTTCTGTGACGTCATTTTACAGATTTACCTTTACGCTACATTTCAGTAAATTTCACTACGTAACCCTCTGGCTCTGGGAAATGTTACGCAAATGCACCAGCATTATGTAATAATGGCCAACCCATGCGAAAGGGTTTTCTGGGAAAGGGCACCTATAGTAAATTAAGGTACCGGTCCATCCTGACTATATATTTTGTTTTGACTGAGCGCTTGTGAATAAGCTGGTTCCTGCGACTTAGTTTTCGTTTGAATGTAGCCAACTTTTAACGCCATATATAAATCGGAAAAATAAAAATACATACTAAAATATGCATACATAAATACATAGTATATAGAGATACATAGATACATAGATACATAGATACATACATACATACATACATACATACATACATACATACATACATACATACATACAAAACATACTTACTGGAAGGCTGGGAGTCGATGCTGGCAGGCTGGGAGTCGATGCTGGCAGGCTGGGAGTCGATGCTGGCCGGCTGCGCGTCGATGCTGGCCTGCTGGGAGACGATGCTGCTCGGCTGGGAGACGATGCTGGCCTGCTGGGAGTCGATGCTGGCCTGCTGTGTGTCGATGCTGGCCTGCTGTGTGTCGATGC
Source organism: Norana najaformis (assembly GCA_964023275.1). Lineage (NCBI taxonomy): Eukaryota > Metazoa > Annelida > Clitellata > Crassiclitellata > Hormogastridae > Norana > Norana najaformis. The sequence continues at coordinate 4,984,731 of OZ029926.1, forward strand.
TGGCCTGTTGGGCGTCGACGCTGGCCGGCTGGGAGACGATGCTGGCAAGCTGAGAGTCGATGCTGGCCTGCTGGGAGTCGATGCTGGCAGGCTGAGAGTCGATGCTGGCCTGCTGGGAGTCGATGCTGGCCTGCTGTGTGTCGATGCTGGCCTGCTGTCTGTCGATGCTGGCCTGTTGGGGGTCGATGCTGGCAGGCTGCGAGTCGATGCTGGCCTGCTGGGAGTCGATGCTGGCCGGCTGCGCGTCGATGCTGGCCTGCTGGGAGACGATGCTGCTCGGCTGGGAGACGATGCTGGCCTGCTGGGAGTCGATGCTGGCCTGCTGTGTGTCGATGCTGGCCTGTTGGGCGTCGACGCTGGCCGGCTGGGAGACGATGCTGGCAGGCTGAGAGTCGATGCTGGCCTGCTGGGAGTCGATGCTGGCAGGCTGAGAGTCGATGCTGGCCTGCTGGGAGTCGATGCTGGCCTGCTGTGTGTCGATGCTGGCCTGCTGTCTGTCGATGCTGGCCTGTTGGGGGTCGATGCTGGCAGGCTGCGAGTCGATGCTGGCCTGCTGGGAGTCGATGCTGGCCGGCTGCGCGTCGATGCTGGCCTGCTGGGAGACGATGCTGCTCGGCTGGGAAACGATGCTGGCCTGCTGGGAGTCGATGCTGGCCTGCTGTGTGTCGATGCTGGCCTGCTGTGTGTCGATGCTGGCCGGCTGGGAGACGATGCTGGCAGGCTGAGAGTCGATGCTGGCCTGCTGGGAGTCGATGCTGGCCTGCTAGGAGTCGATGCTGGCAGGCTGAGAGTCGATGCTGGCAGGCTGGGAGTCGATGCTGGCCTGCTGTGTGTCGATGCTGGCCTGCTGTGTGTCGATGCTGGCCTGTTGGGCGTCGATGCTGGCAGGCTGAGAGTCGATGGTGGCAGGCTGGGAGTCGATGCTGGCAGGCTGGGAGTCGATGCTGGCCTGCTGTGTGTCGATGCTGGCAGGCTGAGAGTCGATGCTGGCAGGCTGGGAGTCGATGCTGGCCTGCTGTGTGTCGATGCTGGCCTGCTGTGTGTCGATGCTGGCCTGTTGGGCGTCGATGCTGGCAGGCTGAGAGTCGATGCTGGCAGGCTGAGAGTCGATGCTGGCAGGCTGGGAGTCGATGCTGGCCTGCTGTGTGTCGATGCTGGCCTGCTGTGTGTCGATGCTGGCCTGTTGGGCGTCGATGCTGGCAGGCTGAGAGTCGATGCTGGCAGGCTGGGAGTCGATGCTGGCCTGCTGGGAGTCGATGCTGGCAGGCTGAGAGTCGATGCTGGCCTGCTGGGAGTCGATGCTGGCCTGCTGTGTGTCGATGCTGGCCTGTTGGGCGTCGATGCTGGCCGGCTGGGAGACGATGCTGGCAGGCTGAGAGTCGATGCTGGCCTGCTGGGAGTCGATGCTGGCCTGCTGGGAGTCGATGCTGGCAGGCTGAGAGTCGATGCGGGCCGGCTGGGAGACGATGCTGGCCTGCTGGGAGTCGATGCTGGCCTGCTGTGTGTCGATGCTGGCCTGCTGTGTGTCGATGCTGGCCTGTTGGGCGTCGATGCTGGCAGGCTGAGAGTCGATGCTGGCCTGCTGGGAGTCGATGCTGGCCTGTTGGGCGTCGATGCTGGCCGGCTGGGAGACGATGCTGGCAGGCTGAGAGTCGATGCTGGCCTGCTGGGAGTCGATGCTAGCAGGATGGGAGTCGATGCTGGCCTGCTTGGAGTCGATGCTGGCCTGCTGGGAGTCGATGCTGGCCGGCTGCGCGTCGATGCTGGCCTGTTGGGCGTCGATGCTGGCCGGCTGGGAGACGATGCTGGCAGGCTGAGAGTCGATGCTGGCCTGTTGGGCGTCGATGCTGGCCGGCTGGGAGACGATGCTGGCAGGCTGAGAGTCGATGCTGGCCTGCTGGGAGTCGATGCTGGCCTGCTGGGAGTCGATGCTGGCAGGCTGAGAGTCGATGCTGGCCGGCTGGGAGACGATGCTGGCCTGCTGGGAGTCGATGCTGGCCTGCTGTGTGTCGATGCTGGCCTGCTGTGTGTCGATGCTGGCCTGTTGGGCGTCGATGCTGGCAGGCTGAGAGTCGATGCTGGCCTGCTGGGAGTCGATGCTGGCCTGTTGGGCGTCGATGCTGGCCTGTTGGGCGTCGATGCTGGCAGGCTGAGAGTCGATGCTGGCCTGCTGGGAGTCGATGCTGGCAGGCTGCGAGTCGATGCTGGCCTGCTGGAAGTCGATGCTGGCCGGCTGCGCGTCGATGCTGGCCTGCTGGGAGACGATGCTGGCCTGCTGTGTGTCGATGCTGGCCTGTTGGGCGTCGATGCTGGCAGGCTGGGAGTCGATGCTGGCAGGCTGGGAGTCGATGCTGGCCTGCTGGGAGACGATGCTGGCCTGCTGGGAGTCGATGCTGGCCGGCTGCGCGTCGATGCTGGCAGGCTGTGCGTCGATGCTGGCAGCCTGGGAGTCGATGCTGGCAGGCTGGGAGACGATGCTGGCAGGCTGGGAGACGATGCTGGCAGGCTGTGCGTCGATGCTGGCAGGCTGTGCGTCGATGCTGGCCGGCTTCGCGTCGATGCTGGCAGGCTGGGAGACGATGCTGGCAGGCTGTGCGTCGATGCTGGCAGGCTGTGAATCGATGCTGGCCGCGATGCTGGCTGGCTGGGAGTCGATGCTGGCAGGCTGTGCGTCGATGCTGGCAGGCTGGGATTCGATGCTGGCCTGCTGGGAGTCGATGCTGGCAGGCTGCGAACCGATGCTGGCAGGCTGGGTCATGTCGAAGCCCGAAATGGTCAAAGTGAAGCCTGCGATGATCCTACCGGTCTGAGATGGTCATATCGAAATCGGAGAGGCTTAGATAGAAGTCTGAGATGGCGATGTCGAATTTTGTGATCGAAATCTGAGATTCTCACATCCATGTCTCATACGGCCACATCGAAGTCCTAATGTTCACAGCGAATTCTGAGAAGGTCATATCGAATTCCGAGAAGGTCATATCGAAATCTGGGAGGTCATATCGAGGTATGAGACGGTCATATTGAAGACTGAGTAGGTTGTCCCAAAACTTGTGACTGTGTTTTCTCCGCTTTCGCCGCCTGCCGAATCCTCTTGGGTTATCTGCACGACGAACGGATTGTGACACCTTTGACTGCGTTGCCAGAAGAGCTCTACATATTCCGAGGATCGTCGTCTTCGCCATAAGCGCTGTCTTCGACGGTCTTCACCTGAAGCCCCCTCTCCGCCTGGATCGCTATCCAACGCACGGTCTTCGCCTCGGGTCATCCGCCGACAGCCGTCTATCCGTCAGTCGTGAAGTCCTGGGCCACACGGCCAGGCCGACCCCCCTCGTCAGACGAACTATTTTGCGACAAGTTGATTACGAAGTCTGAAAAGGTCGCGTCGAAGTTCGAGATGGTCATTTAAATGTAATACACCGTCATACATACATACGTAGGTACATACATACATGCATACATACATACATACATACATACATACATACATACATACATAAATACATAAATACATACATATACCACCCTTTACACATGCATGCATGCATGCCGGGTGGTCTATACGACATGTCAAGGATTCATGAAACTAATGTCAAAACATTGATCCAATAGGTTTTTAAAAACCGGGTGCCGTCTAGCGAATGCAAATAAAGCATCTGCAAACGCACGCGTCTATTTCCACAAGCGATAGCCAATTAATTATGGTTTTACTTATACCTATGTTCGAGGAATTTTTTAACCGCGTTTTTATAAATAAAAAGGGGCATAAAACTGGCTAAAGTATTTTTATAAGAAGAAAGAATTTGAGGAGAAAACAAGTTAACTAAATGTGGGCTATGGATAACACCTCTATTTTGAAAGATCATCAGCCAGTTTATTTTCTATTTTCCGAGGCGTCACTTTACAGATTACCTTAACCCTACATTTCAGTACATTTCACTACGCGCTCCTCTGGTTCAGGGATACGTTACGCTGCCAGTGGCGTCGATCCTATGGGTGCCCCTGGGGTCCGGGCCCCGGCAATATTTTGAGCCTGGGGGCCCGGCCATTGCTTGGGCCCCGGCAATATTTGAGCTGTAAAATCGGTACAAGGCAGCTCTGGACTGACAAAAGTTGTCATTCTTCACTTAAAGACTTTAGTAAACAATCTATTTATAATTATATGCAGGTCGACCAATCCAACTGAGTCACAGGCAGTTGGACATACAGACTTTAAGCCACACAGATCGCCAGACGGCACAGATCTATAACAATGTTTGACAGAGCCCTGAAAAATTAATGGAATGCAGGTCACACAATTTGCCTTCACATCAAGGCCATCGCCATCTGGATGTCATCTTCGACCAGTCAGGCGACCCGCTAAATTAGTCTCTTCAGTTCATCATCATCATCATGATCCATGTCTCCAGAGTTCCCGATCTTGTGCTGTTCTTATCAAGGCGTGAAAGTCTTGCTTACACCAATCCCTTATATCATCTGTCCACTCCCTGTTAGGTCTTCCTCATCTCCCATTTCCGTCCATAATTCCCATCATCAAGCTTTTTATTTTTCTACTGTCATCCATCCTGCATATATGTCCAAACAAGCGTAATTTCCTTCTCATTATTACTTGTATTAGATCTTCTTTTATGTTCAGTCTTCTTCGGACCTCCGTATTTTTTACCTTCATTGTCCAATTCAGATGTAATATTCGTCTATAGCAGTACATTTCAAATGCTAATATCTTATCTTTATCCGTCTTTTTGATTGTCCATGCCTCACATGCATACAGAGCTGTGCTAAACACACATGTTTTCAAGACGTTTAGTTTGGTCTTTTGGCTGATTTTCCTGCTTTTCCAGATGTTGTTTAGCCCTGCCATAACTCCTTTTGCCTTTACTAATCTTGCCTTTATGTCTTTTGTGCAATCATTATTCCATGTCATGAGACTTCCTAAGTACACAAACTCCTTTACATTTTCAATCGCCTCATCTTGCACTTTAATTTCCATGTCTATTGTCTCCTTGCCAAATACCATTGTTTTTGTTTTATCCACATTTAGTTTTAGTCCAGCATGTTCGGCAAGTAGGTTCAGTCCGCACACATTTTCCTGCAGCCTGTCGCAGCTGTTCTCCAACAGGTCAATGTCATCTGCAAATCGTAGGTTATTGATGAGTTCTCCCTGCACTGAGATTCCAGTTCCATTATCTTGTATGTCCTGCATGACTCTTTCCAAGTAAGTGATAAATATACTAGGTGAAATTGGATCATCCTGCCTTGTCCCTATTGTGGTTGCAAACCATCTTCCTAGTTCCCGTCTCACTTTCACTGCAGATTTTGATCTCTCTCCAATGTTCTGTAGAATCTGTATCAGTCTGTCGCCTACTCTAAAAATTATGATTTCAGTATTGTCCAGGTAACATCGTGCTCGATGGAGTCGAATGCCTTTTGGAAGTCCACAAAACAGTCTCTTCAGTTACAAAACTATATACATGTACCTTATGTACATATGGTTTTGTAATTATGGGGTGGATACATATATGCCCATATTCGTATAGACGTCCTTTATAATTATAATCCCCACATAGTCTCTGCATCGCTAGCCGAAGAAAGCGTCCTCTGTTAAGTTTATGGATATAAAATTTCGTTAATTTTGAACAAGTAAAATTTAGGCACATTGCGTTTGAATTTGGTTATACGAAAATAGATAAATTTGGTTTAAAAGGTAAACGACTAGATGACAGTATTGATGGTGAAATTGCACTTGTGGAGGTAGGCTCATCAGCTTTTCATCACTGTTTGGTGTAGATGCAATGAGGTGAAATTGAAAGCCAGTTACTTAGTTTCCCAGGATTCAACTCCAGGTATAGAAAATTTTCCTAGTTGACTCAACTATCCATCCCATCTGTAGGCCTATAGGTACAAGATAAGAATCACGTAAGCGAATTATATAGTGCCTCATTGTGTTGACATCCGGTTATAAATGAGTAATTAATAAATTTAGAGCGCATTTGAGAGGTTATGCGAGGCGCTGTACAAATGCTGTATTACAACAATATTAAATGTAAAATATGAATTTGTTTTCATTTACACAATCTGCATGCATTTAAGGCAAGTGACTGAACTCTCTGTTCAGACACTAGAGTCTTAAATCAAGTTCAATGATATCCGTAAAAATAGGCACTACGTTCGCTTCTCTGCCCTGGTTTGTTTGGCTAATGCTCTAATCTCCAGCCGTCTTGATAACTGCAACTCACTTCTTACTGGCATTTCTAAAGCTAATTTGTTGAAGCTTCAAATAGTCAAAAATACACTGGCTAGAGCTATCACTAAAAATCCAAAATATGATCTTATATCACCAATCTTAAATGTATTGGTTGCCCGTAGAAAAGCGCATATTTTTCAAGACTGGACTAATTGTATTCAAGACTCTACATTTCAGCCAGCCTCGCTATCTTCGCCTGTACTGACTCCCAAGACTTACTTCCACTCGACCAGGTCTTCTAGCTATGTAAATCTGACTATTCCGTGGACAAGAACAGCTCTTGGAAGGCGTGCCTTGTCTGTCGCTGGTCCTGTACTCTGTAACTCTCTTCCGGCAAATGTTCGCTCGGCAAAGTCTGTTTCGGCCTTCAGACCTCTACTAAAAAGTCACCTCTTCCTGAACTCATTTCCTCCGTAGGCTGTCTCTGTGTCTTCTGGACTCCTCTTAGGCTTTTCGACCCGGACTCACCGTGGAATTTGACTTGGACAATGATTGTTTTAGCAGCGACCATCGAATGATGCCTTGAGCATTATTACATTGGCGCTATAGAAGTTCTTAGATTAGATTAGAGTGATAAAAACTGAAGTAGATGACAGGTAATCTGAAACCTACACTAGCGGCTAAGTTTGCTAGAAGAAGCACAATCAGGAAGAACATTTTGGGCAAGTTCATTGTCGAATAAATAATCATGTGCTCATATTGCGCTGCTTTAGCATTACTGCCATATAACTGCTGTGTATAGGCCTACTTAAGTTGACATTCCATTGTAAATAATATTAGCGACATTTCTCATTGTTTGTCTTCCGAGCTTTGGGCTGTGGGTCTGTCTGCATTAGGCCTACTTCCATCTTGACCCCCATACCAGGGGCTTTGCCTCTGAAACCCAATAGGGCTTTGCATCCAGACCCCATTATAGTCCCGGCCCCCCCCCCCCCAATGTTTACGACGGATCGACGCCTCTGGTTACGCAAATGCACCAACAGCATGTGACCATGGCTAAAACATGCAAAAGGGTATTCTGTAAATTAAGGTACTGGTCCATCCTGACTATAGATTTTGTTTTTACGAAACGCTTGTGAATAAGCTGGTTCCTGTGACTTAACTTCTGTTGGGCGCTGGAGAAATCTCTAGTTTACGTAATACGAATATACGGGGACCTTAAATGGCATGGCGCCCATTCAAACGGTCAGCGGTGGTGAAGGATCTCACCCGATCAATTCGAGGCCACACGGTCGCTATGTAAAACCGTGTACGTTTACATTTTAAGGCTAAGTGGTAGCTTGGCGTCTCAGCTTAACTTTCGCAGTTATTGTTATTGTCACTGTTAGAACATGGCCAATTTTAACGCCATATTTAAATCGAAAAAATAAAAAGCTATTTATATAGTCACATACATTCACACATACATATATACATACATACATACTAACATATGCATACTATATATATATATATATATATATATATATATATATATATATATATATATATATATATATATATATATATATATATATATATATATATATATATATTAAGATATATATATATATATATATATATATATATATATATATATAAATATATATATATATATAGACAGACAGACAGACAGACTGACTGATACAATCATACATAAATACATGCATACATACATACAAATAATCGACACACCGATTGCATTCATACAGACCGAAGAAATGTAACGAAAAGGTCAACACGTGTAGAGGACTAGCAGGACATTCATAGATTTTGATGGGCTTTTTAAAACTCTGCTGCCACCTACCGAATGCAAATGAAATATTCTCAATCGACTGGTATCCTTTTATGAAAGTGAACTCAAATGAATTGTGGTTTACTTGTGCCTATTTTCGAAGGATTTTCTTCACTTGAAAAATTGTTTTATTAAGACAAATTGGGGCTTATAACCGACTAAAGGAATCTTAAGAAAAGAAACAGTTAAAAGAGAAATGCGTTAACTAAATGTGATTAAGGATCGACACCTCTGTTTGGAAAGTTGAGAGGCTGATCAACCTTACGCGAAATTCCGTGCGGCGCTATATCACATATTCACTTACACTACATTATAATACGTCAAACATGGGTTTTGGGAAATCTGACCAAATATAAGATTAGTATGTAACCATAGCTAAGCCAAGTGAGTGTTATTGGATTATTATATGGGAGTATTATATGTCTAGGAGTATGATAGTAAAGGGTAACGTAAGGTAAAGTGCTGTAAACGCAATCGCAAATGTAAAGTGGAAGCATGACGTCTTAACTTACGTTGTTGTTGCCAGAATGTGGCCTTTTTAGCGCCATACGTAAATAGGAAAGAAATATTCAAAATATCTGGCTGCATAAATAGGCAGATACTTACATACATATATTACATACATAGGCTACGTGTTCTCATTAATGAGTTCGTATTTGTTTTCCAATGTTGCGTCGATCTGTGCTTAATTTTGTATCGATGTGTTTTCTACATTTCTGTGAAATAAACAAATGTATCAGGTGCAAAGGTTTTTACAAGAGCTTTTCGGCCACCTAGCGATCACCGCCTAAACTTGGATGGACACAGACATACACACACCTACACCCTCACACAGAGACAGACTTCCTTTGTCCCAAGAGGATGGCCTTTGCACAGTCCTCATCCAAAAAGAACGGCCTTTGTCCTCAGCCAAAGAGAACAGCCTTTGTCCTCATCCAAAAAGAATTGGCCTTTGTCTTCATCCAAAGAGAACAGCCTTTGTCCTCGTCCAAATAGAACGGCCTTTGTCCTCATCCAAATAGAACGGCCTTTGTCTTCATCCAAAGAGAACGGCCTTTGTCTTCATCCAAAGAGAAGGGCCTTTGTCCTCGTCCAAATAGAACGGCCTTTTTCCTCGTCCAAATAGAACGGCCTTTGTCCTCATCCAAACAGAACGACCTTTGTCCTCATCCAAATGGAACGGCCTTTCTCCTCATCCAAAGAGAATGGGCTTTGTCCTCATCCAAGGAGAACGGCCTTTGTCTTCATCCAAATAGAATGCCCTTTGTCCTCATCCAAAAAGAACGGCCTTTTTCTTCATCCAAAGAGAACGGCCTTTTTCTTCATCTAAATAGAACGGCCTCTGTCCTCGTCCAAAGAGAACGGCCTTTGTCCTCGTCCAAATAGAACAGCCTTTGTCCTTGTCCAAATAGAACGACCTTTGTCCTCATCCAAAGAGAACGGCCTTTGTCCTCATCCAAATAGAACAGCCTTTGTCCTCATCCAAATAGAACAGCCTTTGTCCTCATCCAAATAGAACGGCCTTTGTCCTCATCCAAAGAGAATGGCCTTTGTCCTCATCCAAATACCTCAACTAATTTTAAGGAGATCTTCCACGAAGCCGAATAGAAATCAGACTTCCAGAGAGATCTGGCCATAGAAGATTTAACCATAGAAGAGAAAAATCTGAATTTTTCTAGCACCATTTCTGTGGCGAACCCAAGACCTCAACAGCAACGCCTTATGTAGGTCACATGAAGCCCACATGACAATATTCCCATATGGGCTTCATAAGTCCTACCATATGGAACCATACTGGCCCATATGGTAGGGCATATGAAGTCCAAATGACGATATTCCAATATGGGCTTCACATCTTACTTATGACGTTTGCTGATGAGGGAGTCCTTAGCAAATGCAGAGATGATGGTAATACTAATCCTCTAAAGCCTGGTAAAAGATTAAACATTATGTTTGATGCATTGGTCAGTTGCTTGTAAGATGGATCCACAAATTAAGTTTTCCAAGGAATCAGAACAAACTGTAACAAATAAGACGTTAGTTCGAGGCCATTTTTTTTCCTAATCAGCCGAGAAGCAGACATAAAACGTCGTATGATTTGAACCAGACACTGGTTTTCAAATGTGGATGAAACAGGATCTTGTTTTTCAAGCAAAGTCTTTTTGTCAAAACAAATAATCTTGTTTTTCAAGCAGTCTTTTTGTCAAAACAAATAATCTTGTTTTTCAAGCAGTCTTTTTGTCAAAACAAATAATCTTGTTTTTCAAGCAAAATCTTTTGTCAAAACAAATAATCTTCTTTTTCAATGTCTTTTTGTCAAAACAAATAATCTTCTTTCTTAAGTCGAGTTTTTTGTTGAGGTCATCAATGTCAATCACCGAATAATGCTGCCTCAATTGACTGCGTACCTTTCCAAGGTTTCTGCCCTGAGACTGAAAAACAAAAACAAAAAATCCTTATTTGTATCCAAGTAGCAGAAGCATCCGTCGTCAAATAATTATGCTTTAAATTTGACCGTGTAACCTTCGTCCAGCATCAAGACTAAGACACAGTAAAATAATTCTACATTTTATCTAACTAGCAAGAGTCTTTATCAGTAATGAGTTCATCTTTGACCTCAGTGTCTACGAGTCTAGGCAGAGGAGACATAAGAAGAATCCATTGGTTTGGCTCGTCATGTGTCCACCACTGGTCAAGTTTCCAGTTAATTATCTGAGCATTGCTTACGATTACGATTACCAACTGACGAACTTTGTTCTAAATTACCTTCAACGCCGTTTAGGCCAAAGTAGACTATGCCTCTGATTCGTTTCTCTTGAAGTGGTGCTATATAAATTCCTACTTCCAACTACTGTTGAGAGGTTCGCCTTTGAGGGGTTGTTAAAAGGCGCTATGTTTCAGCTTTGGAAGTAGGGCCGTATCAAATACAGTTTGTATATGCATTTCCATGAAACTGGCAAGTCAAAATTAATGAGAAAGTAAGAGAGAGGAAGACCTTGAACTAACCCTAAAAAGAGGCAGCCATGGGCATGAAGTGTTAGCAACTTCAACTTTCTTAGCCACGGCTTATGAGGGTTGGTGGCCAAGACTCTCTCTCGCCATCTGATCTCCCAGTTGGCTCATTTGATAGCGGAGTAGTTCGCTAGTGCGCGCAAAGGAAGCAGAAATCTTGGCACTCAGAGCCAATTTCAGATAATCTACCAGGATGGATTTTTCCAGCAGATTAAGAGTCACTTCAAACAACCATCATTTTTTGGAACGCTCTCCCTGAATCTGTTCGTTCTGCTCACTCGCTTGTGTCATTTCATTCTCAACTGCAGACTTAACTTTTTCAAACTGCTTATCCACCACAGGCTGCCTATCTGTCTTAGTGGACTGACCTTCATGATTGACCTGACTGCGGCTTGGCTTTGGTGCACCAACGGCTGATGTCTTGTGCATTAGACACTGGCACATTAGAAGTTACTAATTAATAATAATAATAATAATGGCCATCAACTGATGTTCAAGCATTATGATAACAGCACAATAAAAGTCATTAGATTGTAAATCTATAAATATCTTTTAGCCCTGGCTACGATTTAAACATTCGTCCTCTTGGTAGACGGTTCAACATGTCAACTGCTAAACCACCAAACACCAATGTAAATTAAACAAAGGAAGGTCGTCTGCTTCGCAGCCACCTGTTTCCTCAACTCAGAAAAACGACACACGGCAGAAAGGCCATCGGAAAAACCTGTTCTCTACAAGTCAGGATTTTTTATCGGTAAGCTCAACTTCCACGTACTAATGCCTAGTACTAACTCAGTACTTAGTCCTTCCTGTGCGGGTCTGGAAACTGGGCAACACATCTTCTCCGTTCGTCTCTGTCGACTGCTAGTCTTTCTGCCTCATTCCACAACATCTGCAGAAATCTCAGATCTTCTCGTCACTGGTCTTTCTCTCCTTCTTCTCCCTTCAGGAATCCAATTCATTGCTTGAATGGCTCACCCATCTTTGTCCATACAAACCACACATCCCATCCAATGTTGCCACTAAGCTGTGTGGCCATGCAGAGGTTTTACGGTTCCGTGCATCATAAAAAATGGTCAAACAACATAAAGTCATCCACGAAATCTTTCTGTGCACAGAGCAAAGACATCTGTGCACTGAATTTGTCTCTGGCTTAGGGAGAACACTGATTCAGATCCACATCAGCTTTTGCTTCCTGAAGAAGTTGACTATTTTTTTATTGTCTTTCTTTTATAGTTAACCACAAAGCAGAGTGAACACATTGTTTAAAACCTCTCAAAGCATCTCGTATCTATCCTCCAGGAGCCTTGAATTTGCAGCCGTTACGAAACTGGGCGACTGTGTCTCGCTTCCACTTTTCTTCATCTTCCAGAATTCTGCCAAAAAGAAAACTTCCATCAGTGACTTCTAACAACATCTGTTTATTGTTTTTATTAATAATATTATCTGTCTTTACTTCAGGTGTATCATATTATTTTTTAATAACGTAATTATTCTTTGAATGCGACATACACATGAGATCCCCAGAAACTACACGTTAGCGCTGGAGCAAAGAAAGGCACCTGGAACAAATTGTCCTCATCCCAGTTGAGGTCTGCAAATACAGCACCATGATAATGCTGTGCGCAAACTGAAAGACATTTACGGGGCACGGTAGCCGATTATGGGGCATGGTGGCCAATTGGATAGAGCACACGGCTTGTAACATGGAGAGTACAGGTTCGAGCCTCCTCCCCTGAGACGGTTACTGAGTAGGGAGCAAGTCCTTCACTCACAATTGCTTCACATCTCAGGTTCACATTTACTGACCATGCATGCGTAATAAATGCATAACAATAGTAGTAGTAGTAGTAGTGGTAGTAATAATGATTATTGTTAATTTTATTATTATTAGTAGTAGTAGTAGTAGTAGTACTACTACTACTACTACTACTACTACTACTACTACTAATAATAATAATAAAATTAACAATAATCATTATTATTTCATTGTTATCATGACATTTTATTATTACAATTATCATTATTTACCCTAGGTTAAAATGATCCATCAAGAGTTACAAATTACAATGGGAGCAAATGTTGTGACTGGAACTACCAAAGAGGTCACCATCACTAATTAATTAATTAAACATCTAAATAATTAATCATAATTAATAAATATAGTTAATTATAATAAGTTACTTTAGTAATTTATTTATAGATTTTGCCTTAATATTTAGGATAATATGGTGGGTTTGAAACCAGCGCCAAAGCAGACAAAACAAGTATCCATTTAAAATAACTTCTTAGACAGAAATAATTCCTCAAGATTTGCAAAAAGGTCTGGAGATGAAAATATCATCTGGACTGGCACCTAAACTTTGTACGGTTCTGGCAGCAGACTGAAAAGAAAGAAGACTGGTCCTGGTCAACCACTTATAAACATTCACATTCTTACATTAGTTTACAATACACTGGCCTGATCACCAGAAGAGGTAAACAACGAGTGAACATCTCAAGAAACTTTATCAACAACACGGGTTAAACTGCACCATTTAAGATAAGTTCAGCTGTTCACCTCATGAGGTGAGGTTCTCAGAAGTCACCAAGTGCAGTGAATAGCCAGATACATCCATATGTATATTGTCTGAAGGAAAGCAAGATAATAGATTACTGTTTCTTTGCAGAGTTTCCTCTTCTTGCGTTCGTTCTGCCTTTGCCTTCTGGCTTTTTCTTCACCCAGTTGTTTTCTGATCTCAGCAGCATGTATCTGTTCTTCTGTAGGTCATCTTTAAAGCAGCCCTTTTGCTTGCTTTCCTGCTGCTCACAAAACAAAGCTCTGTCACTTGTAAAGTCCCCAGTATTCAACATTAGTAAAATAGTTTTAGATACTTTATTGATCACTAAAACATGTGTGAAATATATATTCTACAGAAGATAGATTTATGGACCACAACAGTCGAAGGGTGAACCAAACACTTCTATTCTGGCAGGTAGTTAAGGTAAAGTCAGGTAAGGTAAGGTCAAGTTAAGGTAAGGTAAGTTAAGGTGAAGACAAGTTTACATATACATCACATATGTTCAAGCACTACACCCAGGTGACAGTGAGAGGCCCAGGCCACCAGACATTGTGGCAGCCAAGGCACCCATTCATGAAACATTGTGGACCAAGTACGTAGGCCCAAAAGGTGACATTCGCGAGTGAGTCCCTCGTCTCGACTGCTCGCTAAATCAGAGGCTAACACTTTTCCCGTGGGCCAGCTCAGCTCTGACTGCAGGTTTCGCTCGTCGAGGCCTTGCTTGTACACCAGGAAGTCATAGAAGAGCCAAAAGATATATAGAGGTGACAACCTGGTGTCTCCCACTTCATTGTTGCTAATGTTATTATGATTGTTGTCTTTGTCTTGGAATGTATAGTATTCTAGCAGCAGGCAACCCCAAGTGGGTTCCACTCCCCAACGAGACAAAAGCCAAATTGGCTATAAAATGAGCACATCTACTGTACACTGTGTATAGGAAGACCAGGTGGTGAGGCAGAGGACTGGTTATCTGCGCTTATCAGTTGAGTCTAAGGAAGAATTTGTGTGGCAGAGCTGTACTGCTGTCACATGCTTCCACTGGTGGCAAATAGTGGAATGACCTCTAGATATAGAGGTAAGCTGCAAAATAAGCAGCCTAATCCTGACGAATAAGCAGTCATGGACAAAACAGCGGCAAGGCTAACAGGGCGCGGTATGGGACACGGGTGACACCTATCTCAGGGTAAAAGCTGCATATACCACCCTTGACAGTCCTGCAACATGGCGACTACAGGCTGCCATCCAAATAACCCTGAAGCCCTCAATGCCTTGTGAGTAGGTGCTTGCACCAGAGGCCAGAACCCCAACCGAAAATAGGGTTGTTGTCAGGAAGGGCATCCGATTTAAAAACTTCTGCTCCAAAATTTCTTCAATGGATCCGATTACAAATACGAGAAAGAAATGGAAAAGAAGGATACGCGTGGCTGACCCCTCCCCTAGGAGGGGTTAATTTCAGCCAGAAGGAGAGAGACAGTAAGAGAAGTTGAGCCTAAGAAAATTAAGTCACTAACGTCTGTAGCCCAAGGCGGCCGTTTGAGGGCAGCTGCATTCCTATTCCTTCCTCAACAGCGTAGCTCTGGAAGGATTCATCAAACTCTCTAATGAAACACATCAACACTCGTTTCAGAATCAAATTATCCAACATTTATTTTCAAACAGCAACAACAATAACAACAAGCTACAAGACAGAGGACAACCATATCAGGCAAGTCGTCGCTAAATCCTCAGAGCTGATAACAAATACTATATTTCTCTTTTTTTAAAAGCAAAATTATACTTTAAGAGTCGGATATAATATTAAAAGTTAAAATAAAAAATTAAAATTAACAGTAAAGCCTACATAACACCTTGGGAGGTGCAAAAGAGACAATACATCTTTATCAACACCTGGAACTGACAATTCCACGCTTCAAAGCAGTTCTTTTCTTCCCTAGGCTAAAACTTGATGAGCCACAGAAAAAAGTAGCAAACAGCCAATTCTGCAGGCAATATATAAGCCAACAACTTGAGAAAGTCAGCGCTTTGAGAGGTACCAAAAAGGAGCTACACTAAGTGATTGTAGATTCAAGTAAACTGAGCAGCAGTTGCTTACACATGGTCTTCGTCTTAATGAACTTTGACATCGTTCAGATATCGGTTATTATTACTTAAGGATTTATTAAGCTCCACTATCTAATGTTGCAAAACGGTGGTCTATTTGGTTAGTACCCTGGGTCTGTAATCGTAAGGTATCGTTGGTCAGAAACTCTAGTAGTAAATAAAGGACTTAACTGTGTCTACACCTGCACTAAAATGAACTCAAAAAGAAATAAAACATTATCAACATAAATAAAACATTATCAACATGAAGAAAATATTATCAAAATAAAAAAAATATTATCAACATAGATATATATTCAAAAGAAATTAGTAAACAGTAAACAATCAGAAAAACTAAATAAAAATATGAGCATGCCCCACAAGAACCCAAACTCCCTAAATATTAATGTTAATAAAAAACCATCAGAGCAAAAAAATAATAGTTAATCCTACAAAGATCCCGAGTCATTGGTACCCCCTAATTTGGATGCTAATTAGCTGGGTTTTGCAGTAAATTAAAATATGAAATAAAACTACTTGCCCATGCACTCTGCAACATTTGGAATATTGGTAAAACCGAACTCCTTGCGATGCACAATCTAAAGAAAAATAAAGATATGATTATTAAACCAGCAAATGGCAAACCACCCCTGTGAAAGTGCCAAGAAAACCGTCATGAGACAATACAATTCATGCAAAACAATAGTCGCAGATGGTGAGACTCCCAGGCCGGAGAGCGACTTAACAGCTACTGGGAAAGAGCGAGATGGAGAGTCAAGAGCAATCCGGTCTAATGAAGCAACGGGACCAAAGCCGAAAGGACGTCCAGAGGCGGATCGCACCAGAAAGCAAAGACTCAACCTGAGCTGCAAGAAGAAGATGAAGATAGGCACGTGGAATGTGCGTAGTATGCAGAGTGGAAAGATGGATGTCATACAGAGAGAGATGAAGCGACTCGAAATATCAGTCATGGGATTAAGCGAGACAAGGTGGAAAGGACAAGGACATTTTAATTGGAATGGCTATAAGATAATAATGTCAGGGAAGGAGGAAAAAGGAAGAAATGGGGTGGCAATCATGTGTGATCAGACAAGTGCAAATGCAATAATGGGATATGACACGGTGAGTGACAGAATACTGAGCGTAAGATTTCGGGGAAGGAAAGTTAACATAACAATTGTACAGGTGTACGCACCAACATCGATAGCAAAAGAAGAAGAGCATGAAAAGTTCTACAATGAGCTGCAAAGTACAATAGATAGAATCCCTAAGGGAGATGTAATAATGGTCATTGGTGACTTCAATGCGAAGGTGGGAAAGTACGTCGGAGGAGCAGGGGACACGATTGGAGGTCATGGACTAGGAGAACAAAATGAGGCAGGAGAAAGATTAGTAGAGTTTTGCGATGGGAACAACTTGGGAATAATGAATACATGGTTTGAACAGCCAAAAAGAAGGTTGTACACTTGGACGTCACCAGATGGGAAACATCGGAATCAGATAGATTACATACTGATAAACAAAAGATGGAAAAGCACGATAAGGGATGTAAGAACGAGACCAGGCGCGGATTGTGGAACTGATCATGAATTATTAGTGGCAACAGTGCAAACGAAATTGAAGAAATTGAAAAAAGGAGAAAGACTGAACACGTATGACTGCAAAGGAATTACACCGGAATACAGAACGGAAATAAGGAATAGGTTTGAAATATTAGAGAGGGACGAGACGATGATAGATGAGGACACGAACCACCTGTGGGAGAAGGTGAAGGGAATAATACTAGAAACTGCTGAGAAACACATTCCGAAGAAAAAGAAAGTCACAACAACTCAGTGGCTCTCGAAGGATGCTATCAACATAGCTGTAGAAAGAAAGGAGGCAAAAAAAGGAGACAAAAACAAGGTACGAGAAATGAATAGAGCATTCCAAAAGCAAGCACGTATAGACAAAGAAAAACATCTAAATGCAATGTGCAAGGAAATGGAGGAAGAGGGAAAGAAAGGAAGAACTAAAGAAATGTTTTCAAAAGTGAGGGAAATAACGAGAAAATTCACACCAAGAATGGGATCAATGAGGTCAAGGGATGGACACATAATCGCAGACGAAGAGGAAATGAAGAACAGATGGAAAGAATACACAGAGGAGCTGTACAGTGAAGATAGGAGAGTAATGAAAGAACGAATCGATACATCAGAACATGAAAAGGAACCGGACGTTTTGGAAGCAGAGGTGGAATGGGCAATTAGACAACTGAAGGACAATAAAGCACCGGGTCCGGATGGGATACCCATAGAAATGGTAAAAGCAGGAGATGGCGCAATGACAAAGACAATAACAAAAATGTGCAATATCATATGGACAACCGGAAAATGGCCAGAGGATTGGAAGAGCTCAATCTTTATCCCTATATTCAAAAAAGGAGATGCGAGAGAGTGTGAAAACTACAGGACCATAGCAATGATATCGCACATAAGTAAAATACTACTTAAAATAATACATAAAAGAATGGAGAACACAATAGAGAGGGAGCTTCCAGATAACCAAGCAGGATTTAGGAAATCCCGCGGAACTCGTGATCATATCGCCAACATGCGGTGGATAATGGAGAGACAAAAGGAGTATGGACAAAAATTATACATATGCTTCATTGACTATAGTAAGGCATTCGATTGCATTGATCATGAGTTGATGTGGAAAACCTTAATAGAAATGGGAATACCAAGGCACTTGATACAGCTTCTCAAGGGATTGTACAAAGAACAGATTGCGGTAATAAGAACTGAATTTGGAGATACTGAAAGAATCAAAATAAAGAAAGGAGTGAGGCAGGGATGCATTCTGTCCCCATTCCTATTTAACCTATATGCAGAAAGGATAATGAGGATGGCGGAAATGGATGGAGCAAAAGAGGGAGTAAAGATAGCGGGAAGAACACTGAATAATCTGAGATACGCAGATGACACAACACTATTAGCAGGTAAAAAACAGATCTGGTAGAACTGATAAGAAGGCTGAAGAGAGAGAGCGAGAAAGCAGGACTATACTTCAATATAAAGAAAACGAAGATCATGACAACAGCTGAGGAGGGCAGTTTTATGGTGGATGGAGAGGAATTAGAGACGGTAACAAGCTTTACATTCTTGGGATCAGTAGTAGAAAGAGAAGGAAAGTGCGACATGGAAATAAACCGAAGGGTGGCGATTGGAAAAGCCGCAATGAATGGACTAGAAAAAATATGGAAAGACAAACATGTGAGCACAGACACGAAAAAAAGATTGGTGAGGGCCTTGATTATACCAACAGTAACATACGGCAGTGAGACGTGGACAATGACCAAGAAAATAGAGAAAAAAATCAATGCTTGTGAAATGTGGATATGGAGGAAGATGCTGAGAACATCATGGACGGAGAAAAGGACTAATGAATGGGTACGCAGGGCGATTGGAATTGAGCAAGATGAGACGTTACAACAAACAGTGCTAAAATCAAAGCTGAGGTTCTTTGGACATGTTATGAGATCAGATGGATTGGAAAAAGAAATGATGCTGGCTTGTGGAGAGGGAAAGAGAAAACAAGGGAGACCAAGGAAAAAATGGATGGACAAGATACACGAAGCAACTGGAATGAACTTGGCACAACTAAGGGACGCGACATTGGAAAGAAAGAAATGGAGAAGATTGATCATGACGGTCGCTAGAGCTCAAAGAGCTGACAGCACAAGGTGACAAGGTGATTAAACCAGCAGACAAAGAAGGTGGAATAGTTATCTTTAACCCCAAGACAGTGACCAAACAATTTCCCAAGTGAACTGCTAAACTGCACAAAACAACCACACGAAAGAAGAGAGACACAAATGTCTAACTTCATTAAAGACACTAATGACTTCCTCAGTAAAATTAACCACAATAATCAAGACACAATCCTGGTCACCATGGACATAGAATCCTCTTAAATTAACATTCCTCTAGACCTCAGTATAGGTTTTATAGCTGAACAGTAAATACACCGCTACACTGAATCACTGTTTGACAGAAAACAAATCCCACCTAGAATCGTAAGAAAAATCCTCAACTACATTCTCAAAGCTGTTTATTCACCTTTAACAACATCTACTATAAACAGGTAGAAGAGGGAATCATGGCTATGGGCCGCGGTTCCTCTCCTGACCATACAGATGATACAGCCAACATTGTACTGTACAAAGTTTTTGAATCATTCAATAGGAATCATCCCACATTAACATGGGATCATTTTAGATTCAAAGATGACCTATTTGGATTTGGAACCAATCCCTAGATAAGCTATTAGAAAACTTTAATACACTAAACGCATTTCATCCAAACTTTAAATTCACTCCAAATTACTCACCCATCGAGATTCCATTTTGAGATGTAATGTAAAGGTCATCAAAATGAATAACGACCTTCAAACCACCATCTACACAAAACCAACAAAAAACAAAAACATAAATTTTATAGCAGTTACCTCTACATATAAAAAAATTAAAATACCAATCATCCAATTGTAGAGACTAAAATATGTCAAATTTAAATTAAATTATAATTACATTACAGTCAATTACAAATACAACGACTGTTCAGTGATGTTATTAGTTGCTGAACTGTAATGAGTTACTATCTGCCATAACGTTTACGTTCACTTTGTTAAAACTTAAGACTCGTACATTTCAAGTTCAAAGTCCAAACTCAGGCTACGGTGGGTAAGCAATTTGAGAAGGCAAGTTGCAAGTTTTGACCTGAATGACATTAAAGAACTGGCAAAACGAAATTTTAAGAAAATCTGCTCAACAACTCAGCAGCCTACGGGGAATAAACATCCAACTGAAAAACAAACTTGATCAACTTTGCATTTCCAAAATGTAAACATGACAAAAACACAGCTAAAAAAGTTTCCACAGTCGCCCCTAAAACACGGATCTCAAACACAAATGGGAGAATTCATATTTTCTCATGGAGCTAAGAAATAAAATTCAGAGCTTTATTTGTCAGCAAATGTTTGTTGTTCCCAAAGAGTATAACGTGCCTCGACTCAATGACACAACGCCTCGTGAAAGACGCAAAGCAAAGACGTTCAGAGTCTGACAGGCAACTTAGTTCAGCAACTTATAGCTCAATATTTTAAGCAGAGATTTTAAAAATAATTCTAGCAAAGATTCTGTAGAAGCAGACGTTGCAATAAGCAACACAAAAGGCCAATTCATACACGAACATCAGTTTAAACATTGATGCCCTGGTTAGTGCAATACACAGCCAGTGAGTTAAGTGCTCTAAGTAACTAATTAAAAGCAATCGCTTCCATAAGTGGCTTCAGCACTTTTGGCCCAAAACTTAAGAGCTTTTTGTCAAGATAAAGTAAAATATCAGTTGTTGGGAAACTGCACTCGAAAATTTATCCATGTCTTTTATCCATATCAGAATCTGGCCTCAATACAGCAGCATATGGAGTAACAGAGTTCATGCATGCACAGTCAAATCAGCCCAAGATCCAGATGCATTCACTGGACGCAAATAAATTCCAAGTATTCATGATCTTAGCAAAAATAGCATTTTGTGCCATTCTTGTCATAAACAAATGGCGCTTTTCCTCTGCTCTGGTCACATACAATAATACCACACAACATGTGCCTTCCCTCACTCTCTCCCTACCTCGGTCCCTCCCCAAAAACTTTTGCAAAGCACGCTACGTTATCATTAAAGATAACGTTATCATTAATGGTAAAGTTATCTTTAATGGTAATGTTATCTTTAACGATAACGTTATCTTTAACGATAACGTTATCTTTAATGGTAACGTTATCTTTAATGGTAACGTTATCTTTAATGGTAATGTTATCTTTAATGGTAATGTTATCTTTAATGGTAATGTTATCTTTAATGATAATGTTATCTTTAAGGATAATGTTATCTTTAATGATAATGTTATCTTTAATGATAATGTTATCTTTAATGATAATGTTATCTTTCCCTTGTCTTGCCCCTACACTTGACGCCAAGCGAATTACCTCTTATGCTGGCGTTCATGCTTCGTTGTCCGATTAGATTTATGAATGCATCTACTTATTTGTAGCAGCTTTTAAGAACTTCTCAAAGGAATTGAGAATAATCCTAGAGAATAACTTTCCTCAGACATTTTTCCTTTATCATTAAAATTGAAACTAGATGGCAACACAAACCAAGCAGTCCTGGCTGTCCTTCCTTCAGCTCCTCATCAGAAACTTTTCTTCCATTTCCTGCTCTTGGTTTAAGATTCCCTGATCTTCTTCGGTTCTTGCGTAGAAAACAGACAGAGACAGAGACAGAGTTTCCTAAAATGTCCCATAAAAAATCACTAGATAGAATCATTAACACAGTTGCACACAGACACTGAAATCGTAATTGTAATCACAAATTTATATAGCGCCTCAACAAGAGAAACTCCTCAGAAATAATAGAATGGGCCTAGTGTTCATAATGGATTTTGGATGAAGCTTAACTCACATTTCATTGTCGTTGCTCCTCTCCACAGTTCTTTCTCCCACCCACCCAGATGACCAGATGAGACGCAGCTGTTCCAGTTTTATCTCCTGAGGGATTACACTTACCTTTGGGAAAATATATTAATAAATAATACGATTAATAGATTATTATTACTAAATTATGTAAATAAATTAACTAAAAAATTAATCATAAAAATCATCATCATCAAACAAACATCTATTCATTTGATGATCTAAATGACAATCATAAAAATTAGTAATTGAAGTTCTTTTTAAATCTGATTAAAATTAGACAACAGTTTCAAATGACTGAATGTTGATGGCGAATTTTTGAATTCCTTGTGCCATCTTTGATGCAAAACATGATTCCTAGTGTATAGTCTCGAAATTCCTAAGATTTCCAAAGACCATATCATCTCTGAATCTAACAGGAAGAAAAAGTTGTTTTGAATTGATTCCCAATGAAGAAAAGGTCAAGCATTTGCTGCAAAACAGTTTAATCGGCAGCATTCATGGTCTGCAACCTAACAATCGAAAGTTTGAGCCTGCTCAGCGGACTCTGTGCAATGACTCTGGACAAGTAGTCCGCACATATCCATCTCCATTACCAAGCAGAATTTTGTAATGGTGTAAGCTAGGAAGCAAATGGCAAAGTCCTGCTAAGCACTGGCCCCATGTCCAGAATCTTGCCAATTGTCCTCTGCCAGTTCAAGGCCAAAAAAGCAAGAAATAAGCGCCTCACCTACATCCCACTAGGGATATGGGAGTCTTACCTGTTTAGCTAAAGGTAAAGAACGGCAATTCCTAGTTCATTAGGTGCCTCCATCATAAATATTCCTCCAAAGTATGGTCTAGGATTAGTAAGTAAATCACCTAATGTAAGTAAGTAAGTCAATAACACAAACTGCCTCATCAAATGAGCCTAGTTCTTGTAAGCATGTACATATTCTACCTCTGTCTCATGGACTGACCTTCTGGATATTGACCAGATTGCAGCTTGGCTTTGGTTGATGCCTAGTGACTTCGGATTCTCTCTTTTCTTTTTTTCTTCCTGTCTCCAGTCCTTCAAATGCAAACAACACAAAGCAAAAGGTGATAGAATTACACAAAATGGCTGCTAATAATTATTTTATCATTTATTTATGAAAAGCACTAATTATGTCTGCAAAGTCAACAGCCCTGGATTGAAGGCACTTGCAAACAGACACAGACAAGTCTTAGCTCTTCGGCAAGTAAGTGCCAGCTGCGTAATTTTCTGGTTTACATCCAGTTTTGTGTTTAACTGTTTCACTGGATGAGCCCCACTTTGTGTTCTCATCTCCTCTGTCTTGTGGACTGACCTTCTGGATGTTGACCTTATTGTGGCTTGGCTTTGGTGCGCCACCAGCTGATGCCTTGTGCATAGGACACTTGCGCATCAGAAGCTACTAATATTATTATTATTATTATCCCTAGCCGCAGATTGCTCCAGTCGGCGGCCCGGGGCGACTTGTTTATCCATTGGCCCGAAAAGCCTTGGCTCAGTACAGCTTTGCCGTGGTCGGCCCTACTTCTTCGAACGGTTTAGCGACCTGTGATGTGAAATTCTGTCTTTCTCCCTCTCCCTTCCACAAGCGTTTGAAAACCACTCTGTTCCCCGATGGTTCCGAATTAACGGGCCAGGAATTATTTTCAAGTGGGGGTCTTTATAAATTCTTGGTTATGATTATGAAACCTACCACAGATTTCTTCTTCTTCATTTCTCACAGCTTCAGAAGCTGCAACAAAACAAACCACAATTTGTAAACATACTGGAACTTCAGAATTTAATAAAATAATATCTTACAATGCACTTTTAAAATTCATGTAAAGAGAACTTCCACGTCCAACGATTAGAGAGCTCAACTTTTCTTAAGGAATTCTTTAATTCTGATTTCATTGTCCAAAATAAAGCCATGTGCATAACAAGCGCTTGTGATGATGGTTTCCATTGTCAGACTACTTAATGGCCATTCTTTTCAGACAGTGTTGCACAGATCTTCACATACATTACAGGGCACAAGACATTGCCCTACATTACACTATATTAAATAGAATGATTAAAATGCTCTTAAGAAAAGCTTGGAAAAACTGCTGTAGAAATTTCGTTTTCCAATAAAACTTCAAAAAATGAACCATCTTACAAGGTTGTGTTATAACTCAGAAGTAAAGAAAAGAACAAAAGAAAGAAGGAAAATAAGAGAAAACTTTCAATCGAAAAGACCAGAAGAAAGAACAGAAAAACGATCAGGCAATAAGTAAAGAAAGAAGTCAACGAAGAAAGAAAATTGCAGAAAAACAGAAAACTAAAGGAATTCAAGAGGAAACAAAGAACCAGAACAAGGCCAATTTCAAAAACTGAACCCCCTCTTCAACAAAGATGATGCACAAATTCCAGCCCAAGGCTCTCGAATTGTTCTTCGTTCTGAAGTGTTGTGACGTTCTTTAGGTCTGCAGCTCGTCTTCTGGTCTCAGGTATCTTATGGCTACCAACTGATTCTGTCCAATGGATTGTACTTTAGGAAGGCGGCTTGGCTTAGAAGCGACAAACGAAAGGACACCTTGTCCGTTATGATAATGGTGCTATAGAAGTTTCCAGACTAGACAATGAACCTGATCCTGTTTTGCTGGACATGTCACATCCACTGATGTAGCAAAGGTCCACCTGAACTGCAGACTGAGTTTCTTCTTTACAGGTTTAGCATCAGCGTCCAATCATCAAAAATTCTGTGTTGCAGGCGACTTGGTCCCATCTGGAGAAGATAAAATGTAAACAAATATGACGTCAACTGCCAACCATGCACGGAAGAATGAGTTGATTGATGGATGGACTGACAGGCAGATGGATCGATTGATGAATAAAGTAATCAATGAATGAAGTAATAAATGAATAAATGAATGAATGGATGAGTGAGTGAATGAACTGCACAAGAAAATATTTTTCAAATGTTCTCCAAAAAAAACAAATGGGAAATCTTTAATTTCTAAATTCAAAAAATGCTCTGAATGAATCAGTGAACTTTAGTGTAATTCTAATTTTAAAAAAATTAAAAATACATTGAAATCAATGAGTGAGTGAGTGAGTGAGTGAGTCAGTCAGTCAGTCAATCATTGATTCAGTGAGTCAGCCAGCCAGCCACTCAGCCAATCAAGTACATTACCTGACATCAAAACTGTTGTGGATCAGCCTTAGTGTTTTTTAATCAACACCCACTCTTACCTCCAAGTGTCTTCTTCAACCTAGAGTTGAACTTCTTGCCTCCAGTTCCCTCACAGACCTTCAAACAAGAAGCCAAAGAGAACTTTTATTTTGCTACTGGATTAAAGCAGAAGGCAGGTAATTAATATAACACGAGTCTGCAGTGGTCTTCGGATGCTGACTAGAAACCTTTCTAAGTAGACTAAGTTCTCTGTTCTAATGAATAGCTCTACTGGATTTAACAATAATTGCAACAGGAGATTAACACGCCATACATCAAACTCGAATGACATCCAAAGATTTAACAATAATTGCAACAGGAGATTAACACGCCATACATCAAACTCGAATCACATCCAAAGATTTAACAATAATTGCAACAGGAGATTAACACGCCATACATCAAACTCGAATCACATCCAAAGATTTAACAATAATTGCAACAGGAGATTAACACGCCATACATCAAACTCGAATCACATCCAAAGATTTAACAATAATTGCAACAGGAGATTAACACGCCATACATCAAACTCGAATCACATCCAAAGATTTAAGCTGATTTCAACTGCCTACGCACATTGCTGAGCTGCTTAGCAACTCACAATCAGGCACCAGTAGATCTTGCATCAGTGCTTTCTATTCAAGCTCAGGTGGAGACAGAACTGTCACGACTCACTGCCTTAAGGCTAAGCGGTTTCCAAGGTGCTGATGCCAGAAGCACCACCGAGCAGTTTCTTCTGTAAGATTCGTGTCATATAAATTGGTCAATAGAATTGCGTTCTACTGGCAGATACACAATACAATTCAATGTAACACAGCAAAACTAGAACTGATAAAATCCAAGTCAAGTCTCATGAAAATTCAGTACGTATAAAAAGATTATCTCTTGGTTGAGGTTTTGTTGTACCTGTTGCTAAGTTCATCAGGACTCTGTTGACTCTGAAGTTGTCCAAGTTGCTTTTGAAGACCGCTTTCTTTCCATCTAAACAGAGCAAAGTTATTCAGACTTAATTCAAATATTATGCAAATTTTATTTGCAATTAATATAGTTACACATGTTTTATAAGCATTCCTTATATTTCTCCAATTAAAAGCATATAACTGGGCCCTTCTAGTCCCGATCTGACGCAGCGTCAGTGCAAAGCTGTTCTTCCCGACGCAGCTTTTGTATAGTGCGGAGAAAGTTATGAAATTTAAATTACATTCCACACGTCCTTAAGAGAATTTCCCCTTTCTTACTTTGCCCTAAGATACTTAGATCGTGCAGCTTAATTAGATGCACATAAAAAGTGTTACCCAACTGTTAGCTCCGCTGCTTAAATTATCTAATGTCCGATCTAATCGAATCAAATCTGACTTCTATAGCGCCGCTATCATAATACACAGATGCACAAGGCATCATTCGATGACATTCGATTTTTAAATTAAAACAGGTAACAACCTCTTTTATCAAGGCGCTTCGTAAAGTAGGTGTAGGCCTAATTCAATTAACTGTCTCATAGCTATCAATCGATTAACTGTCTTGCTAATCTTCTTGCCAAACATAACTGAAATATTTCTAATTAAATCTTGTCAATATTTCACCTAAAACTAAGATCCATAATTTCTATTCTGGTTAATTTTAACAATTACTCATAACTGATCGGCCTGTTATAAAGCGCCATATTATACAATTGTTTATATAGCGCCTTCTCTGTTGGAATTTTCCAATAGTATCGCTGTAACAAAACCATCCTTTAAAATATTTCTCAACTTTAGACGGAACAAAAATAGGATAATTAAGAAAATGGGGATTATTAGCCGTGGAATATAACTCCGTCCCCCCACCCATTCCATTAGTAGCGCTTATTGTACACCCGATGTATTCGTTTTGAGGCATACTCGCTGCAATGCGACAGCATCATGGACTTTGCTCTTATATGTGTATTGAAATAGATCTCGTCACTCCATTTATATCTCTCTTCTTCACTGTGTATCTCTATTCATAGACGCCTATAAATAGTAGGAAGTCTCTATATCTATATATACTACTGTATGTATCTCTATTTGTATCTCTGTAAAAGACTGTTTCTTTACAGGCATCTATAAATAGTCGCAGTATAAATGCATTGCGCTCATCAAAGTGTTCCTGTAGGTCAATCTGGTGTCTGTTTGTTTCTATCTCTCTTTCCCACAGTTATCTCTGTTTGTATCTCCATTCACCACTCTACGTCTGTTTACATGGATCCGTAAATCTTTCACTGGCTCGGTGCCAAGTCATGTGACCACTAGCGCAGGCCTTGCCAAGTCATGTGACTGGAGTCATGTATGGCCATCAGCGATCCACAGGTCGGGCTGCGGGACGTACGCAACTTCGTCAACTTCTTTCCCAATTTTCTCAATTATTTCTGATCCCCAGACCCCAAAAACACATCGCCCCATGTAGTTTCGAAGCAAAGGGGCTCTTGCTCCAAGCATCATCATCATCATCATCATCATCATCATCATCATCATCATCATCAAACATGGGCTCAAAGCCGGTAGGTGTCCGATGCCATTGTCACTATGTTCTTGTCTTTCCAGTGCGGCGTGGCTCAGCTGCTGGAGTGATGTATAATATTTATTTTGCATGTATGTATGTATGTATGTATGTATGTATGTGTGTATGTATGTATGTATGTATGTATGTGTCTATGTATGCATGCATGCCTGATTTTATGTATGTACATGTGTCTGTGTATGTATATGCCTGCATGCATGCATGTATGTATGTATGTATGTATGTATGCATGCATGCACATATAATATGATTGTATACATGCATGTACTTATGTATTCTACTGTATGTGTATGTGCGTAGTGCGTATAGATGTATGTATGTATGTGTCCATGTGTGTATGTAACAAGACACCTAGCGCCTCTCAAAAGCGCTTTGTTAAAGTGCATTGCTTGATTGCAGAGGTAAATGGCGGATATGCAGTCCATTATGTGAAACTTCTATAGCGCCGTGTTCGTAGTGCGAAGAAGTTGCCAATTCCAGCAACTGGACGATGTGATCGCTTCTGTTCCCGGCGTAAACCGAGCAATGCTCAGAGATAACGTGGACGAAGCCAGAAGGGCACTGACGCTCTTTCACGCATGAGTGATTTCACATGTAGGAGTGGCGTAAACACAGATGTGGCTAAGCGTTTGGCGGGAGATATCGTGACCTTCCCACTTCAATTCCCCTCCCCCGCTCTAAAGGCGAATGGGGTTGGCCTGTTCAAATATTGGTATGTGGGCCTATTTAAATGTGGAGCCCTGATCGTGCTATATATAGCGGCAATGATGACAGAGGCATGGTAGCCTACTGGCTTGAAGCGCGTAGAGTTTTGGTTGGAAACTCCTCTGAGACGGCTACTGTGTGTTGTGTGATCAGATAAGTGACCCCAGTAAATAGTATATTGGTTACTATAACCAAAGTTCAGTTTTCACTTATAAACAAAGACAGGCAAAGACAGAGACAGACGGATCTCCTGACAAAAGGCATGAAAAGAAGTCGTCAAAACGTGTATAAAACTCGTAAACGAGTAGCGGAATCCGATCTCATCATCATCATCATCATCATCATCATCATCATCATCATCATCATCATCATCATCATCATCATCATCATCATCATCATCATCATCATCATCATCATCAAACACCCCGCGTAGGTGTCCGATGCCATTGTCACTATGTTCTTGTCTTTCCAGTGCGGCGTGGCTCAGCTGCTGGAGTGATGTTCCAACACCATTCGACTATGCTCCACCGCTTGCAATTTCTACTTCGGCCTTTCACTCAAAACTCAAAACATTCCTCTTTCACAGATCCTACCCTGACACCCCTTCTTCCTCTTCTCTCTCTCTCTCTCTCTCTCTCTCTCTCTCTCTCTCTCTCTCTCTCTCTCTCTCCCCTCTCCAACCCCAAACACCACCACCACCCATAGCTGCCACGCTGTCTCTCCGTCTGACTTTTGGATCTTGACCTGGGACCGAACCCTTTTTCCTATCGATTTTGCTTTGACTGAGCGCCTGTGAATAAGCAGATCCCCGGGGCGCGGCTTTCGTTGGGCGCTGTAGAAACGATTACGATGTCGTCTAATCCGATCTAATGGGCTTCTTTGAAACCGTGCTACCAACTAGCGAATGCAAATGAACCATTTTCAATAACCTTGAGTCTGTTTACGAAAACGATGATAACAGAATTATGGTTTCATTTAAACAACTGTTCAAAGAGATAACCCCATTCATTAGTAGAAAAACTAGAGTATAAAACAGCCTTATGTAATTTTATAAGAAGGGAAAGTGAAAAAGTGAATGACGTACAAATTCAGTGTTGGGTACCAACCGACACCTCTTTTTATAAAGTACATATGCTGGTCTCAATTCGCCTTACAACCGAAAAATTCCATTCTGTAATAATAATAATGATGGTGATGATGATGCTGATGGTGATGATGATGCTGATGGTGATGATGATGCTGCTGCTGATGATGATAATGATAACAATAATAATAATAATAGGAAGAAGAAGAACAACAACAATAACAACAACAGCAAGACGACTCATATGGCGCTGTAGTACACCGAGGCCGAAATAGGGAGGGCGCTGTATATGAATTTAAACATCAACTATTGTCATATGATATTTTTTAAGATACAAGTCTTGAGTCGTCGTGACTTGAATACGTCCAACGATGTCGTTGTTGGAATCCATCGCCTCTCTGGCTTCTGCGTCATTAAAAGACTCCTATGACCCACACTGAACGACGCATGGGAGGCGCTCATCTCAGGCTGTTTGGCCCCCTGGCCTAGTTAGCTACATCAGTAAGCGCGTACGCCAAGGAAGCCTCGGTGCGTGAGGATCCTAGGTTCGCGTCCCGGTCGTGGCTTATTTCAGAGATTTGAACCTCGGGCTAGTACGGTCCGTGCGCGGGGACCTTAACGGTGTGTAGCGGTGGTGAAGGATCTCACCCGTGCGCGGGTGGAGGCCATATGGTCGCTATAGAAAAACGTGTACAATTTACAATTTACAATTTTTGAGCTGGCATTGGACGAGTGCCAAGGTCCTGCTGGAATAATTCTGCTTGGTGATAGAGACACGTGTGAGCGAACAATTCCCCAGGGTGTTTCTACGGAGTCTTCTCAGCAGCCTCCAAGCCACAACCGTTACATTATAAGTCAGGCGCAATAGTAGCTTAGCAATGTATGAATGCTTCGGTAGTAGAACATTTATTTGAGATCTTCAGTTCACGAAGTTTTATTAATTGGAAGCTGAAGCATACGTACATACATACATACATACATACATTCATACATACATACATACATACATACATACATACATACATACATACAAACATACGTACGTACGTACGTACGTACGTACGTACGTACATACATAAGAAATGATCTAAACGTGTTAAGGATTCGTGTGACTATTGATAAAAAATTTGATCCAATGGGCTTTTTTAAAACCGTGCTGCCATCTAGATAATGCAAATGAAACATTTTCAAAAAACACTCGTCTATTTACAAAAGCAAATGAAATCTGGTTTTAATTGCGCCTATATTCAAGAAAATTTCTTCATATCAAACCACGTTTTCATAAATACAAAAATTGGTGCATAAAATCTTCTAAAGTAATTTCATCAGAAGAGAAAGTGAAAAGGGAAAACTTGCTCACGAAATATGAGTTATGGATCGACACCTCTATTTTGAAATTGCAAGGCCTGTCTCATGATTTTCTACAGCGTTACTTAACAGATAACCAATATTACATTCTTCCTTCTTTTCTCTCGTCCGTCAGGCTATAGCCGACAATGAGGTCTGAACGAAATGCCTCCACGCTATTCTGTCAAATTGTGGCTCATTTGTTCAGATTTCTAGGTCCAGTAACCAGGTGGTGACCATTCCTCTTCTGGCAGGGTAAGGAAGCCGGTGGGCCCTGGTTGAGCCTCATATGCCCCAGGGTGTCCTTCCAGCACCCGCCTCCTGCGTTGGCCAGCCGTTTTCAGAGTTCCTAGCGAGCCTGTCCACCTCGCGTAACGCCCTAGGTGGTACTTCGGCCTGAGCCTTCTCCACTGATGGCATAGCCTCGCTAGGCGATCTCTTACTTGGCTGTTCACCCTTCCACCGCGTTGAGGTGCAGGTAGGGCTTTGGAAGGGATATTGCATTACAGTACAGCATCCTCTGGTTTTGGAACACGTGACGCAAATGCAACAGTTTTTAGTAACCATGGTTAAACCACGCACAAAGGTATTATGGGAAAGGGTGACGTTAGATAAAGTTAAGTACGGGTCTGTACAACCCTTTCAGCCTAATGATTTTGTTTTGACTGAAATCTTTGAATAAGCTGGCTTATGGTCGTTGTGATAAAAACTACAGCGAAGGTAAAAGTGGTCGCTTTGTGTCTTCACTTCCCCTCTTATTTCTGTTGTAACTGTTAATTTTTAGTGCGATATATTCTTCTTCTTCTTTTCAACCGTCCTCGGTAGGAGGGTTGGTCGCATTGTAGACGATTCTTCTCCATCCACTCCTATCCTCGGTTCTTCTCAGCAACTTCTCTGTGTCCATGCCGGTCCATTCACTGATGTTGTCCATCCACCTCTTCCTTGGTCTTCCTCTTGCTCTTGCTCCCGGAGCTGTTCCTTGCATGATCTCCTTCTCCAAACAATCACCCTGTTTCCTCATTATGTGTCCAAAGTACGACATCTTTCTTCTTTTGATTAATTCAAGCAAACTCCTTTCCACACCAGCCGTCTCTAGAACCCACTCATTTGTTCTTTTTTCTGTCCATGATATTCTAAGTATTTTCCGAATGCACTTCATTTCGAATGCCATTATTCTAACCTCATCCCTCTTTTTGATTGTCCAGCTCTCACATCCGTACATCATTACTGGCCAAATAAGCGTCTTCATTAATTTTAACTTTGTGGGTACTTTGATGTTATGGCACTTCCACAATTTCGCCAGATCTGCTCCTACTCCCTGTCCTCTTGCAATTCTTACTCTTATCTCCCTACTACACTCAGCATCTTCTGTCACGAGCGATCCCAAGTATACGAACGTGTCCACTTGTTCTATCCTGATGTCTTGCACCTTGATGTTACATTGTGCACCTGCGATATATTAACAGAAACAAATAAAAAATCCTACTGTTAATATACATACATACATACTGACATATACATATACATATATAAATATAATACATAAATACATACATACATACATACATACATAGGCCTACAATACAATACATACATACATACATACATACATACATACATCGTACAAATAATCGACAAAACGATTGCATTCATACTTACAGAAGGAATGTTAAGACGCTGAAGGCGCGCCTAATTAGGACTCGTGTTACAAATCGTAGAATTTGATCTACTGGGCTTTTTAAAACGATGCTGCCAACTAGCGAATGCAAATGAAATATTCTCAACAAGCAGTTATATATGCACGAGAGAGAACGCAAATGAATAATGGTTTCATTTGTGCTTATTTTCGAAGCATTTTTCCCGGTAAAACCCCTTCTATTAAGAAGAAATTGGAGAGATTAAAATGGGCCAACGAAATTTTATAAGAAGAAAAAGTTAAAAGTAAAAAGCGTTAACTAAATGTAAGTACGGATCGACACCTCTATTCGGGTAGTTAAAGAGCTGATCAAATTTTCTGATGTGCAGTTCAAATACCCTGCCCTCATGTCTGCGCTGCCACCTGGCGAATGCACTTGTTTCATATTTCATATAAAGCACATGTATGTGCTATCACCTGGCGAATGCACTTGAAACATTTTTCATATAAAGCACATGTATATTCCGCCACCTAGTTAATGCAAATGAAACATTTAAAATTTAGAGCAAGCGTCTAATTACAACAGAGATCACAAAAGAATTATGGTTTCACTTATGCATATATTTCTCATCGGGTAAAAATCCGTTTTCATTAAGAAAAAAGTGGGCTTAAAATTGGCTAAAGAATTTTATAATAAAAGATTAAAAAGGGGAATCTGCTCAGTAAATGTGGGTCTGAATCGACGCCTTTGTTTATAAAATTAACAACCTGTTCTGCCAGACGAAGTTTTTCATTTCAAAGATATTTCAGAGAAAAACATTTGCATTTTTTCATTAGTTTTTTTAAAGCTCACGCAAATACAGTAGTAGTATGCAACCTTAGCTAAGCCATTGGAGTATGATGGGATTATTATATGGGAGTATTATAGGCATAAAAGTATCATGGGAAAGGATGGCGTAAGGTAAAGTAAGGTGTTGGAAAGGCAATCGCAAAGGTAAAGTGGAAGCATGGTGTCTTAACTTTCGTTGTTGATATTGTTACTGTTATTGTCAGAATGTGGCCAATTTTAGCGCCATGTATAAACAGGAAGGAAATAATCGAAATATCTGGTTAACTAAATAGCCAGATACATACATATATTACATACGTGTCTAATTATTGTGAGTTAATAATGTTTTCCAATGTTGCGTCTGTATGTGCTTAATTTTGTACCTCTGTGTATCCTAGATTTCTATGAAATAGACGAATATATCGGGTGCTAAGCGTTTTACGAGACCTTTAGGCCACCTAGCGTTTTACGAGACCTTTAGGCCACCTAGCGATCACTGCCTAAACTGTGACGGACAGATAGTCAGACAGACAGATAGACCTGCTTCTTTGTCCTAAGAGGATGGCCTTTGTACAGCCATCATCCAACAGAAAAACCTTTCTCCTCATCCAAACAGAACTGCCTTTGTCCTCATCCAGAGACCGGTCTTTGTCCTCATCCAAAGAGTACAGCCTTTGTCCTCATCCAAAGAGTACAGCCTTTGTCTTCATCCAAAGAGAATGGTCTTTGTCCTCATCCAAACAGAACTGCCTTTGTCCTCATCCAGAGACCGGTCTTTGTCCTCATCCAAAGAGTACAGCCTTTGTCCTCATCCAAAGAGTACAGCCTTTGTCTTCATCCAAAGAGAATGGTCTTTGTCCTCATCCAAAGAGAACTGCCTTTGTCCTCATCCAGAGACCGGTCTTTGTCCTCATCCAAAGAGAACGGCCTTTGTCCTCATCCAAAGAGAACAGCCTTTGTCCTCATCCAAAGAGAACTGCCTTTGTCCTCATCCGAAGAGAATGGCCTTTGTCCTCATCCAAGGAGAATGGTATTTGTCTTCATCCAAAGAGAACGACGTTGGACAGTCCTGAACCAACTAATTTTAGGCGGATCTTAAACGGAGCTGATTAGGCGTCGGACTTCTGGAGAGATTGGCCATAGAAGATTTAACCATAGAAGAGTAAAAATCTGAATTTTTCTAGCACCATTTCCATGGTGAACACAGGATTTCAACAGCAACGTACTACTGTTATGGAAACTTTCATGTATTTCCTCTTGAATTACTAGTACAAAGTGAAAAAATATTTGTCAGAATGAATAACATCAAGTCACTAATAAGTTAAACAGCATCATGCAAGTGTTTTTCTGCTGAACTAGTTTCACAGGAGCTGCTTGTTTACACATAGGCTATTTTCCAGTTAACAGTGGTTTTAGCAGATGCATGGCAACGGTTTCAGCTGATAGCATCACTCAATCTTAATCTCAAGATTTCTAGAGCACAAACACAAAGCTATGTTGCCAGAAGCACCTACTTATTCACAGGTGCTTACCATTTGTTACCTAGATTGTAAGACAACTGAATACTTCCGAGCATTCGTTACCTGGAGTGGAGTCATAAGCACACTGTTAAAACACCGACTAACGTATACATTAGCACGGGAAGCCTTCATTCTTGCTAGGTGACGATACTCTGGACATTCATTCGAGTAAACCCTACACTCAGAAGTGATTTTCACATTACCAGGAGCCAATATGAAAGTTATTTATCTGTATTTTACATAGTTAATTGTAATTTTGTGCTTTAATTTTGGTGAAATACAGGGTGATCATAATATTAGCTACAGTGACAACGACTCACAGATGCTCACTGAAATAACTGAAAATATGGTAAGAATTTGTGGCTAGAACCTCCACACTAATAAAATCATGACTGAAGCCTCATGCAGTCATAAACAGCCCTACAGATGTCACCGGATTAGATATAACGGAATATTAGGACACAAAATGCAAAGGAAGATATCAATGAAACATCAATAACCAAGTTTGTGGTTAAATATTCTTCATTCACTTTTTGGATCAGTTGATCATAAACTGTCACACAACATACTGTCAGGAAATCATGAACAAAGTGCAGGTCACCAAAAAAGAGTATGTGCATGTTTCAACTAACAAAGTTCTTTGATTAAACAGCAATCAAGAATTAAAATCATTTCCTTAATAAGCTATGTGTTCTTCTGCCTCCTAAGGTTGGAATTCCCGAGTCAGTTTACCAGATGACTCTGGTCTTAAAGAAACCATTCGTGTAGCATTGGAGGCCGGACATACAGATCCAGGTGCTTTGGCGTCTTCAACATCTGATCCAGGCGATCATCAAAGGCATCAAACGACTCGAGGCGGAACTAAACACAGACGACAGACCAAATGTAGGCAAAAGCTTAAACACAGGAACACTTCAGTGCAATTACTCAATGTATCTGTCTGTATACATGTGTTTGTGTGTGTGTGTGTTTGTGTGTGTGTGTACATATATGTATGTATTTATGCACATATCTGTCAGTCTGTATACATATATCTGAATATTTATAAGATGCAATGCAATGAGTCCATGACATCCCAGGCTTTAAGGGATAGAACACTAAAATGTCTGTATTATAATAATAATAAGTTATTAGTGATTGTTTGTTCCAGTTTACTGGCAGCCAGACTTTCTTAGACTTGATGCGGTGCTTGTGATTAAGCTGGTGCCCTGTGCTTAGCTTAAAGCAGCACTTTAGAAATACCCAAGATTATGATTAGAATTTGTGATTAGCTGTTTTTTCTTGGCCGATATAATTTCTCCATTTTTTACTGACTGTTTCACTATTTGTGACTTGTTCTAATAAGCCAAATTCTGATTGGCTGTTCTAAACTCCCTGTTTGTGATTGGCTAGTCTATGGCAATTTCCTAATTTCTGAATGGCTGCTGTTCTAACTTACCTGTTAGTGACTGGTCGTGGGAGTGCGTATGCTTTGATCCTGTCGTCAACAGGGGGCAGCAGAGGCGTTGTGTTCACAACGATACTACAGGCATCTTTAACGCTGAGGACATCCTTTTCACGCAAGGATTCTTGCTCCGTTTCTTCCATCAGCGTATTCTGTCCAAAATCAATCAATAAATCAATCAATCAATGATATGGTCAATAAGTCATCTGGTCAGTCATCATTTGGTCAGCTAGTAATTGGGCAATATTGCAGATTTGTCAAAGGAATTGCTCAATTAACTAATTGATCAATTACCTAATTAGTCAATTAACTACACAAGAAGTTCTTTATAACATGCTTCATTATAACACTAATTCTGGTATAGCAGTAATTAATGGTGATTGATTCGGCTCTCAACAACAGCGTTCTACTGAATGTCTGGTGTAGTTTTATTTATTTGTTGCAATTCTGAACCTGAGGGCCAGCAGTTAAGTGCAAAAACACAGGGTTGTTACATTCAGCAGCTCAAAACCGCAATCGTTAGATTTGAGACCAAACTTGCTATCAAACAGACCTAATGTATTGTAACATAGACTTCCGTGCCAGTTATCCAGTTAATTAGCAAGTTAACTAATTAATCCATCAGTTAGTTAATTCAGCACTGTGTCAAACTAAGGAGAAATTGCTCCTCACCTGACGACCAGCCACATACAACTGAGCCAGAAGTTCTGCCCCAACAAATTCCTTCACCTGTCAACAAAATTCACAATTACACATACTAATCAAATCAAATTTGCAAAAAGCAGATTCACTAATAACGCAATTGGGATTAACTGATGAGGATTTGTCTAACTATTAAATAATGGTGCTACAGAAGTCTCCACATTAGATCAGATTTCACCAACAACAGGAGGTAAGATTAACTGATATCAGAAGGTACGTGATTCATTGATAATAAGATGCATCATTCACCAATAAACAGAGAATGATAAGGGAATGGATGATAGAGTAAACATTGAGGAGCATTGAAACCTTTTACAGGACTCAACCTCCCATTGCCATCTCCACTGTCATCATTGTTACAGCCATGTGGATGATAGTCATCATCAACACAAAAAACATCATCATCACCACAGTTACCATCATCATCACCAATGACATAATTGTAATCATCACTTCCAGCTTTACCAGATCATCTTCAAATACACACAGTATCTAAATGCACTACATAAATGTGCAGATACACATACAGACTCATCACCCAAACACACACACACACACAAACCTGTTCATCCAAGTTATTAGATGAGCTCTCCAGACAGA
This sequence comes from Norana najaformis, assembly GCA_964023275.1. Classification (NCBI taxonomy): domain Eukaryota; kingdom Metazoa; phylum Annelida; class Clitellata; order Crassiclitellata; family Hormogastridae; genus Norana; species Norana najaformis. The sequence continues at coordinate 5,022,523 of OZ029926.1, forward strand.
TGCCAACATGAAGGAAGGACGCCTTTCAGACTTTGGCTTCTTCTTGGCTCTCAGCCAAAAGTTAAATCCATTTATAGTCTTTGTAGACTCTATTCACAAACAACACAGCAACTCCTTCCTTAGCTATGTGCATGTTTCGGATAATCCACCTGTTAAAATAAACCCCATCCTCCTTAGCATCATCACACTACCTAATCTAATCTAATCTAACCTAATCTAACCTGAAGACTTCTATGGCGCCATTATCATAATACATAAGACATCAATCGATGGTTGCCACAAGTGAAAACACGGTTGAAAATCTTGATTCATTGGAGAAGAGCAGACAAAAGTTTATGGGTCACGGAATCCAGAATTCATGTTGTGGGAAGAATTGCAGCTGAAACACTGGACTTAAGTTTAGACCTGAATTTGTCACCATCATCATCACCTCTACCACAACCACCATTAACTTCACCACCACCACCATCATTGCCAATCACTGCCATCACCATCACCATCAGCTGTTAAACCCAAAAAAGCAATACATAAATGCATTCACAGCATTCTTATGACAATATAATTTTTGCCTAAGCTCTATCAAACACCTTCTCTTTCCTCTGCTTCTTCTTTGCATTCTTTGTAGAAACCAAACATTCAAAGTACATATGTACCTACCTTCCACATCAAACAGAATGAAGACAACTGTGTGTTGGATGCAGAACTGGCTTCTATGCTGCAGCAGATCATCTTCCGGTCATCCAAATGCACCCACCATGTGTTGTTTCCTGTGTCTTTCTCCTAAGGCAACAACAAGTCAAGAGTTCTGTAAAGTCAGTCGAGTCTAAACTTAAAACTTATCTCTTACAACTTGCTGTTCCACTGCAGCCAAAGTTCTTGATTCCCTCACCCATCAGATTTCAACCGAGGGCTTCAATCCAACAGATAATGATTTCTGACCACAGCTTCACTTGACCTGGTCCTTTATTATAACGCGATGCTATAGAATTGACCATAGAAATTCAACCACGCAAAGCAACTTATTGATTCAAATGAAACGCAGATAAAGTCTCTACGGAGTAAAGTGTGTTTGTAGTTGTCTGGTTGTTGTGCTATCTAACCATCATTCAATCCCTCGATTAAACCTCCAACTAACTGAAAGTTGCATGTAATAATTATTCCTTTATTTGAACTGGTCTTGTCTATTCTCGAGAAAACAAGAGACACAGTAGATGTGGCTGGCAACATGTTGTGTAAAAGCCTCAACGCTCCAGAGAGCTACACCTCAGCTGACGACAATGATTACTTTGGTCTAAACAACCACCTTAAAACACCTTTTACCTTAAAGTATCTTTAGCCTTGACCTGCTGCTTACTTAAAATACCTCATACCTATCAATACCTTTACATATCTTACCTAACCTTACAATAGCATTTTTCAAACCGTTTTAGAGGCGCTACATAAATCCAACGGCCACCCACCTCATTGTCCTTGTACCAGATGAAGTTCTCGACCGTCAAGATGCACCAGAACTTTGAGATTCCCTTGGAAACCTCCTTTGGCAGAGACAGCCAGCCTCACTGGATCACCTTATCACCACGTTTACTACATTTTACTGCCATCTCCATTCTTTGCTCAGAACTGAAACGTAACACAATGGTACATTCATACAGATCATAAGAAGCACTTAAGCTTACCATAACATTTCCTGGTAACAGTACATTTGCACTCAGCTATGATTTGTAACAAAATGCAATGCCATGTGTACACAGCACCAAAGTATACCAAAAACATAAGGGTACATTTACAAAGAGCACCAAAGAATCACACTCAGATACATACATATATATATATATATAATATATATATATATATATATGTATGTATCTGAGTTTCTGTATAATTCCTCTTTGCAGACTTCATGTGCAAAAGATTCAACAGATCCAAGAGTATGAGTTCAATGTGCCAGAGCAGTGCATCGTACTCTATGTACGCAAGTCTATGCATATGTGTTTATGTACGCATGTATGTATGTGTGTATGTAGTACAATTGGCTGACAAATCAAGCTACAGGGTGTAACCATGGATGATGTCCTCTACTTCCATCAAGGACATCCACAATATTTACAGTACATTATGGCAGACACCGTTGTAGCAAACCTTGTTGAACAATGTCTAACAAGTCCACGACGACCAAATTAACACGAGTGACGGCACATTCAGCTTCTCAATCTGCTTCTTCACTATCACTCAAACGCCAAGTCAGGCGTGAACACCCAGTTCTGCAAAGGAAAATACCACTGACTGACCGACTGATGCCTTGTGAATTATGATAACCAAACTATGATTGTGAAAACTTGCATGTGACAATTTGCCCAAAGACAGGGAGGCCAACTTTCAACGAAGCACAAAACTCCACATAACTAATTCTTAATATATGCAGAACCCATAAGACTCTACACTAAAGCAGAACATTGCAGTTAATATTTCAGCATTTATCAAGGTCCACTATTTAATGACTTGGCATCAGTCGATGGTGCTGAGCAACTGTGACTGAAGGATTTACATGACGTCATTACAAAGGAGGAGGAGGAGGCTCGAACTCATACCCTCCGCGTTACCACCAAGTGCAGCATGGTCGTAGGGTGGCACATCAATTCACTGGTCAGAGCACTTGGACTGTAATACAAAGCGCACGGCTCAAGCTTCCTTTGTGCACAGTTGTTCAGCACCATCCATGATGATTGATGATCTGTAACATATGGGCATCTCTGCACTTTGGAAGGACGGCAATAATATCAAATACACCTGCACTGTATTGTATACAATGGACAAGCAGTCCTTGCGTCCAACACGAACCTGATGCCATGGCTGTTCTTAATGCCGGAAGAAATCTCGCATCTCAGCTCTCTCATCAAATTTGACGTATCAACAAAGCAAGTATGTATATATTTTAGCATTTTATAGCACCTTTTAAGAAACTCACAGTTGCTGAAATATGGCTGTCTTAAGAAAGTCGTGCAGCTGTAAATCAGCTCAGAATGTTACATGGGTTGCTTCTGGTTGAAGAGTTTGAATCTCCACTGGAAGATTGTTCCAAATCAATGAACCTACTAAGATCACGCACACGAAGCCAGTGCGTCGCAGGAATTACTATTTAAATCCATCAAACTACACTCTAAGACGCTTGACGACAGAAGACAAGTGTGCACAAACAACTTGCACAGAGTCTGTTCTGAGGCCATATGGCCACTAAATAAAACCTATACATTTTACATTTATTTTACTTATTTTAGTGTTCCACATCTGAGGCTCGTTTTATAAAAATTTTATTCACCAGACACAGTAGTAGAAAGAAGAGACAGAAAGAAAGCAACACAATACAAAGACACTGATGCCTCAAAGCAGAACAGAAAATCTACAGCAGGACTTATATCCCACTCATACCTTTAACATATAACACATGCACAGTGTTAATGTTATACACGAAATTCATAACATTACCTCATAACGTACTAAACTCCAAAGCACTGAAACAATGTTCTTACTTACAAATCAACAGCCAGAAAAGATCAACACTTACTTGAACCAATGCAGCAGGGTATTTGTCGTGAAAAGCACGGTTGATTTTTACTCCGCCACCAGACAGCCACAGATGTTTACTTCATTCCCCTTGCCTTCAGCGCATCTGCCCAGATCACAAACAAATGGCGCTATTGTTCTAAGGATGAACTAAAACCCAGAAAGACTGAAATATTGAAAGTCCAACAGATGATGAACTGAGTAACAGACAGATAAGAAGACAGACAGATGTACTGAGCCAGGAACAACTACGGTAGCAACATCTGTTGTTGGTTAAAGTAATGCAGCTAAATCTGGGATTCATGTTCTAAACTTGGGATCCATGTCCTAAATTCAAGTGCCACCAATTCATATAAAATTAACACAACCCTGTCATAATGCTGTGCTATGATTTGCTTCTCAACAGAAGCATTATATGTATGAGGCAAGTCTAACATAAATATATTTAGTTATGTTAATGTATTACAGATACACAATAGCGACATCAGTCTGCATACTGCATCAAGTCCTTCGTCTTCACTGATTCAGTGAATTCCACGAACTTCCATCTCCATCTGTAGAACGTCACCAGCTGCAAATGATGAGAATCATTAGATCAGAGAAGTTGACTAGGATAAAGCATTAATGCTGTCATACAAAGTGTGTGGTTTAAAGAGTTGAGTAAGATGGTCATGGTGTAGATATGTTGGGTAAGTCCTAAAGATCAAATTCAATCAATTTATATAGCACCAATATGCACAAATCAGCAATTGCATTACAATTACTGCTAATATACTGACAGACATCCGATGGTCCTCCACCCACAAACCAACTCAGCATTGACAAAAGCCCACACAGCTACCAACTACCCATGATACTCAATAAAAGCACACACACACACATACTTCTAGCTGGAATAAATCCCTCCACGGGAGGGGTCAGCCATACATATACTTTCTTTCCACTTGTTTCTGTTTCTGGTATCCTCCGTCTTTAAGTTGTTTGAGGTCCTGTTTTGTGGCCCTTGAGAAGAAACTGGATGCCTTCCACCAATGGTGTCTACAGCGACTCTTTCAAATTCAGTTCACTGCGCATATAACCACTGATGCAGAAATATACAGATGTGCTGTAGTGTGCCATCCTTCATTCTGCATTTGCACTGTGATTGTTTACATACTTACTTGACTAGATCCGACTTAAACTGACTAGTTGTCATAATTTGTTAGGAATTAAATGCATATTCAGATATGTTAAGGACCTACATTTGAGACCAAATTGGTGTTGAGTTTCCTGGGTAGTGGACGTAGCTGGTATCACTTGACCATTGAGTTGTCAGGGCATCGGTCATATCCTCGTTAGAACTGCTGAGCAGGTCTGATGTTTTGTTCCAGTAATTGTTTGTTAAAGTATGCATGAAACTCTGTGCTCAATTAGTCAACATCACAGACATTGATTGCCCAACCTAAAACAAAAACACAAAAGTTTAATTCAGACAAATCTTTGTTTTTATGGCTAAAAATATTTTTAATCTGTCAAGTTCTGGGAGTATTTTTTCTTTCTCGTGTCGAATTTTATGTCCAATTAACATGTTAGCCACTCAGTTAGTACTAGTCTAAAGAGTTTATTATTATCACAATAGTTAGTATATCTATAACTTGGGCAATAAAATTCCCAATTTAACTTTGGCAAATGCACCAATTAAATCAATATTATTAAATGTAAAGATCATTTTAGCCTCTTACAGTAATTACTGGGTCCTGTTTAAACGTGTAAGATGAAGAAGAAGAACAGCATTTCCGTAAGCTATTCCCGTGAGGCAGCCAAGGGTGTGAAGTGTTAGCGACTTCACTTTCTTAGCCTTGGCATATGAGGGCAGGTAGCAAGTCCTCTCCCTCGCCACCTGATCTTCCCAATGTATGCATAAATGTCTAGTACTGTTACTCTTAGACCACATGAATATGAAACATCTAGGAGTTACAAGTAATAATAAATCATTTACATGTAACAGAAGTTCAATTCCAATGAGAAACAATTTACTTAGCATTAATCAGAAGGCAAATAAGCTCAAATTTAACAGATATGATGAATTTATGAACAAAAAATTTAACAGAAAATTAACCACAGACCAATAAACAATGGACTTCAAAATTTGACAGATGTAAAATAAGGCAATAAACTACAAAAAAAAAGACTGAAAGACATAAATACCTGATGGGAAAGTAACATCGATGGCATTGTTTGACAAAGCAACAGAAAAGCTGCCATAGTAATTTCGAACGCTGTGTTCTGTGTGCTTTGCATTTCATCACCATAAACTATCAGACCTTCATGAAAAACAAAACAAAAGACACCTGAAGACAAAGGTTGTCGGCTGGTTACTGTGTTCGGACAACGTGCGTGCAACGCAGTCCAGGGACTCTGAACTGACAGCTCTGGATAGCAAGCGGTCAGTTGGTTGGGATCTGGTTTTAGTCAGAGCCTTCAAGTGATGACGCTTCTAGGAATCTCAGCATTGTTTGCTAACCGATGAACTCTTTATTCATAACAACTTTCAAATCATGGAGGTTCGTGTGGGCAGCATTTTTTTTGCAAGATACTTAAAAGGCAAATAGACATTAAGTGTCTAGACAATCAATAACTAACCAACTAAATAAGTATACTTCAGTTCTTGAAGCTGGAGGAAAAAGCTCAAATTTCATTATTCAAAGTGCATTTGACATCATGACAAAAAACAGCTATGTTGCCATGACAGCCATCATCACCATCATCGTCATCGTCATCATCATCGTCGTCGTCATCGTCATCATCAACGTCGTCGTCATCATCATCATCATCATCATTGTCATCATCATCACCATCATTGTCATCATCACCATCATCATTGTCATCATCATCATCACCGTCACCATCACCGTCACCATCACCATCATCAACTTTCTAGAAGTCATCAAACCACAGTTAATCTCATCATTTTCCAATACAAGAGCAGCTGCTAGTAATACATCATTACTTCTAGTATCCTCAATTGACGCTACTTTCTAAAAGAGGCCAAGAGCTTCTCTCGTACTCACCGTTCCGGGCGACACTGAGGGAGACTTTGACCTTGGCCTCCCAGTCTCCTAATCAGCAGCAAAGGAGGTGAAAACGTCGCTTGGCAGACTTTTCCAGAACTGTTGATGTAGGGAGAGGTATGTGCCTGGAAACGGAAGGAATTGTCTGACGTCTTTAGCAGAGTCAACTCTCCAACTGGACTGAAGCGGTAGTTGAAGCCAGTGATTGAAATGAAGTGTGGGTCAATCATCCCATAACAAAGAGGCTGAAATACAAAACAACAAAATCTTAGCTGCATCTTCAATTCAGGCTCCTTTGCTTCACCTAAGTAAGTACATGTAAGTAAGTAATGCATTTGTTAACATGCCATATGTCCATTGACCTAACCTCTTAGTGGAAAATTACAGCATTTCTCATCTATTCATAGTCACTTTACGCATTCTGTTTTATTATCAGTTACTTTACATCACAGCTATATAAATTTTCTAATAGTTCTTGTTGGTTACTGCTTGCACTGATATTCATGGAATATACTAATAATGTGCAAAAACAGTGAGTGCATATAGGATATATATCTAGATGATATTCACTACCAGGCTGCCTGAAAATTTATCTCTTTGGTTTTGCAGATATTTATATTAAGTTTCTTCATTGTGGCCTACAGCTTAATATGATAAATTCTGCTTTATGTAGGCATCGCAGAATCCAGTGGAAAAAAGCCACAGCAGTTGTTGGACTGAGCGCAACACCAGAGATGCGGCGCTTGGGAGTCATTTCCTAGAGTTGACTCTGCACCAAGGACAACAGGGCAACCAGCGCAGGGTGGAGACGTTAACAGCATTCCATTGCTGAATGGATTGAAGCAACATCTGTGGAATGAAGCAGAATTTTATCATTACAGCATAAAAGCTGTGGCTTAGTCAATTCATACAGTAATTAATTTATTGATTGACTGGACTGAATGCATGATTAAATAAATAAATGAATTTATTTATTTATTCATTCATTCATTCAATCAATCAATTTATTTCATTCATTCATTCAGAACATTTATATAGCGCCTCTTCATGATATCTACTCAGAGGAGCTCGAGTTTCTAACCTTAACCAAAACTTCTACGGAATAACTGGTTAACACAAGACAGAGTCACAGAAGCCAGAAAAGTGGCAAACGTTGATGTGCTATTGCAAAGGTTTTGGTTCAAATCAGATCCTGAGCAGAAATTTACCTTCAGGTGTAGTTTTTTCATCATCTCCACTAGAAATACTAACAAATTAGTTCATATGAAACAGGCTTTTGATTAATGAAACAACACTAGCTACATCAGGACGTACGGATAAGGTGGTCAGTTTCTGTCTTATTTCCCAAACAACTACTATGCTCATCCACGGCCGAGTTCACGAGAGGTCACTGCTAGAACAGGAATTTCTTTATGTACCAGCAGACTGAACTAACAACTCCAGGAGTGGCAGTCCAGTATATTAACCACTATGTATGCTATTCTTTATTTAATAACAAAAAATAAAATTTATAAAAAAATCAAAGAACAGGAAGGCATGCGATACCTGTTTGACTTGTGATGAGTGACAAATTCCAGTGGAAGGTTCGTTGACCTGGACGCGGTTGGTCGCATAGCACTAGCAGAACCAGTCGATGTACTCAAAGTGGCATCGTGGGTCGGCAGCTGCATGTTGACCAGAGCAAAGGCAGGCATCAAGGTCATGGTCACTGAGGTCAACAGCTGATGCCACCCAGGAGAGGAATCTATCCTCTCTGGCTTTTGTTCGCTTGTTGTGCAGGAATCGGAAAGAGGGTAGATCCAGCCGCTGTCTCCACCTACGACCAATCACTTCACTTAGCACCATACTTTACAGACCATGATTGGAAAGCTAGTCAAGGTAGGATATTATTATCCTTATTTATCCATATTTATTCTTTTACTCATCAGCGTCGTATGGTCTGGCAACTGTGGAACAGAAATATTTAAGAGGCAGTGAAAGATAAGATCATAGGTGAGAAAGATCAGAAAAGGAAGACCTATATTCCCAGTCACTTAGTCATATTCAAAGACAGAACATCGCAACAGCACTTTCTGTCAAATATTTTGTATGTATAGCTTACCTAATAGCAACTGTACATTTCCTAATACCTGCTCGTCTCACGAGACAGACAGATACCCAATTCTAAACTTTCCATGCATGATTATAAGTAAGTTACTGTTGAAATGCTACTACAGTTTTCACATGAGATGAGTTAAAATTAGTATTGATACCAAACAACAATGCACGTTTCTCTCTCACAGTGACCTCCAAGAACTACTGAAGTGAGAACTGACTTAATTATATATATATATATATATATATATATATATATATATATATATATATATATATATATATATATATATATATATATATATATATCTCATGTGAAAACTGTAGTAGCATTTCAACAGTAACTTACTTATAATCATGCATCTATGGAGCAGAAGCGGAAGCGACAATATCTACGTATGGAAAGTTTAGAATTGGGTATCTGTCTGTCTCGTGAGGTATATATATATATATATATATACATATATATATATATATATATATATATATATATATATATGTATATATATATATATATATGTGTGTGTGTGTGTGTGTGACACTCAATCTGAGAAATGAAGGATCTTCAATAATAATTTAAGAAGCAACTATCAAGTGATGGGAAAACCCACAATACATAAACATACACTCAATAAACATGGGAAACATACTACTGAAGAAAGTGTCCTTGTTTGATGTAGTTACACAATGAGCCCCAGACAGAGTGAATCAGGAAAATGCTTGAAAGGCAAATAACAAAATTAGGACAGCATTTCTAATGTGGTTACAGGTGATAAAAGTATAATAATAATGTATAGGTTTTGTATAGCGACTGTATGGCCTCAACCCTGCTCATTTTGCAATGAATTGGGTGAGATCCTTCACACCACTGCCCTCTGAATGGGCACAACGCCATTTAAGGTCCCCGTGCACGAACCGTACTAGCCCGTGCACTAGAAACATGAAATAAGTAGATCTAACCAGGATTTAAATTCAAACAAAAGCTTCAATCTTTTTCATATGGCTTACCTCGTCCACAGGTCTTTCCACCGAATTCTTCCTCGCACTGGCAAGTAAAGTTCTTCCACGATACTTGCGTGTAGTTTCCTCCGCTGAGACATTGGTTTGAGCTGCAGAGGTGGGGCAGAAAAGACTGATGTAATGCTTGACAATTTCCAGTTCTTTCTCAGTTTGAGGCTGTGAATCACCATCATCAAACTGGTCTATGTTTCCAGTTACACCTCTTATCGACTTCTTCATTTTGCTAAAAAGCAACCAATGCACTGCATATTGGACTCAGTATATCATTGATACCCAACAGCTATCATATGGCAAGAGAATGAGATTAATCACAGGCAAAGTGCATGAGCACCATTAATAAAGATTAAGAGAAGAACATCATGGTAGCTTAAAAATAACAACTGACAAACAGTTGTTTAAACCAATTGCTTAGGATGCTAATATTTGAACAATGTATTCAAACCTCCAAGAATGTCAACAAAACAACGCAAAACGAGGCACAGCAGCTGACTGGACAGAGCGCTTGGCTTGTGACGCGGAGAGTAAGGGTTCAAGCCTTAGATGGTTACCGTGTAGGGACCTCGGGCAAGTCCTTCGTTCACAATTGCTTTGCACCTCAGATTCCGATTTGCTGACCTTGCACATGTAATAAATACAAAATAATTATTAATGATAATTACAATAACAACACCACCACCACCACCACCAACAACAACAACAACAACAACATCGATAAATATCTTTCACATAAGTGAATCGTCCAGGGTGATTACACGGTCAATTCAAGTAATTCATAAACAATCAAGCCAACTAAATCAATCGTATGACTCACAAGCGGAATTCTGTACAGTCTTCTCTGGTCTTCCTGCAGATGACAAACAGTCTTCTCAGAAGCAAAGCCCATCAGACGCAGAAGCCACAGCTCAGCTGAGGAGCTGAGAGATGAACTTAGTCAGATGTACGGCTGATACTGAACTTCTCAGAACAGCTCTCTGTCAGGTTCAAAGTGCTGCAACCAAGACAAGGAAATGTCTCATGCACCACTAAAATTTACCACAATATCTTGTCTTAACTTATCTAATCTTACTTCAGCCTAGTCTGCTAATATTCTCCACTGTTAACTATCTGATCCTACTTCAGTTTTAACCTTCCTAACATTTGTTGATCTTAATTATCTAACCTTACTTCAGCTTTAACCTGCCTCATCTTCTTCCATGCAACCAGGTCATCTGAATGCCTTTCTCTGGCTGTTTTAAAAACAAAAACTGTTCTCGATGAATGAGCTTTCTGGTTGCTGGACCCATATTTTGGAATTTTCTTCCTGCATTGGTACGTTATGCTCAGTTTCTTGTGTCATTGAGTTCTTGACTTAAGACTTACCTTTTTCAACTGGCTTATCTGCCATAGGCTGTCTCTCTGTCTTAAACAGATCTTCTGCAATAGACATCAGCACTAGAGAAGTTTCTATATATAATAATAGAATAATAATGATCTAATTTAATTCAATCTGACGGTTTCTAATATGCTCTGAACACACTGATGATATTATTTGGATAACATACAATGATTTCTGTGGCATACAACTTATTAATCCGTGGCCACTCCAAAACTGGATAACAATAATGGCTGCAATGAAGACCACGACCACGACCACCACCACACCACACCACACCACACCACCACCACACCACACCACCACCACACCACACCACCAACACCACCACACCACACCACACCATGCCACCACCACCACCACCACCAACAACAACAACAACACAATCACCAACACATACCGCAGTTTGGAGGGGGTGTTCTGATGACAGAGCACAGGTAGGAGATATTGGTGACTGAAGGCTCAACGAGGAACGAGGTCAATGTGTTGCATGGTTTCGCTGGGACGTTGCTTGAGTTACACACAAGGTGAATGTGGTCAAGAGACTAGAGAAAAACAACAATAGAACACATAATGTAATACTGCACAAGTTATAGTAGTTATAGTTCATGAGCTGCTGGACCTTCTATGCAAAGTTAAGACTTGGCCAAAGTGGTCAGCCAATATGAATTTGTGCCTCTGAAACTGAATTCACCATTTTACCATTCCACAGCCCAGTGCATCCAACTGCACGAGACAGAACAACATCTGTAAGTTTGGGGACAAATCTGTGATAATGAGATGGAGGAGGCAGATAAAACAGACATTTCTGTGGTACTATACTGGACAAAAACCATACCAATTGCCCTCCTTGGTTTGACCTTTCTTTCTAGACACAAATGAACCAATGTTTATAATTTATAGGATAGTGTATGCAGATAAGCATGTATCAATACACTTGATGTAGGGCCTTTAAGTGACCTGCTTTTCATATGCTTTCATACTGACTCTAGACAATCAAAAAACTCCACATACAGCCGTGGCCAATACAGACTATGTTGCACACTGTCCAGAAGTAGTGCAAACTAATTGTCTTCAATGAAAAGGGTCACCATACTGCATCTGTCTCTTAGATACAAATGCTGTCAGATGACCATATTACGTGAGGCCAGAAGAAGAAGAGCCGTTACCTGCAGCTCGAAGGTACTCGTTGTAGCAGGGGGCCAGAAGATCAGCAAAGACTTTTTTTAGAATCGAGAAACATGATCTGACTCCAACCGGACTGCAACCAGTTTCTGAGGAAATAACAAAAACAGCAAAACTCTTAGTTCCCAGCAACTTATAAATTAAATATCAAATGTGAGGAAAACCATAATCTCTCTGCCTCTTGGACCTCTGTGGATTCTGCTCTGACCCCATTCTGCAAACTCATCTTATTCCTGCTAATACTGGGCTGTAAATGTCTAAGCAACAATATATAGTAATAAAAATCTCTTCTACAGCCAATTCATAAAAAGCAAGCCAAACCACACATCAATAGTCTCCAGTATCTTACAACTTCTACTTCATATACAGATAAATAAGAGATTTAAGGCAGACACCAATCTATCTCTTTTACGCCATAGAGCTGCCAAGGCAAGAATCCTTATCCTGCTGCTGCTGCTGCTGCCCAAAATACCTCTTAGTTCCCAGTTTACACAAAAAATCGATAGTCTAACCATGTATGGATGTACATATGTATCGAGATGCTTAATATAACACCTTTTATAAGGACCTAACAAAAGCCCTGCATGCAGAACTATCGGTAACTGAGTATCAAAGCAAGGCATTTTAAAGCAGTCTGAGATGTGTGGTGAACAGAGTCAACAAGGCAACAGTACATATGCGCAGTGGAGGAGGAAGGACAGCACCTGCACATCTCCACAGGCAGCAGAACCATACATCATAATCGTAAACAGTGTAAACCTCTCAGCTTCTTCTCTGATATTTCATCTGTTTTAAGCATAACGAGTTTGAATCAAATTTAATCTAGATCTGAAGAGATCATAAACATACCAATCTCACAGTAATTCCCACTGAAACTGGCTTCACAAAGACATTTGTAGCTGTCGACGTCGTTCTGGTGACATGGAAGAGTGTCACATGGACCTCAGTATGTGATGTTGCTGCCTGCCAATATTTCATTCACAACTGCCAGTGTCTTCTGTGTTAGCACTCCATCACAATTGGAAGTGCCCTGCTCAACGCAAGACTCAAGTATCAAAAAGACCTGAAGTGAGATAGAAACAAAATGGCTAACAGCAGAACTCAATCACCTGAAACGTTTAGACATGACTATGAGAAACTGTAACTTCACATGTAACGTGGAGGGTAGGATAAGGTAACTGGACATTTATCAGAGGTAAAGACAGTCAGCTCCCATTTTTATCAAAATTAACTTAAGTTAAATGTATATCTTTATAAAGGCCTGGGAGGAAATTTGACTCAGAAAAATAAGTCACTGCACCATATGCTTAAGGTACGGCCATTGTCAATTTAAACTCTAGACCTGGATTCAAATCTTGCATGCAACTGACAATTGGCCCTACTTCTTGGAATGGTTTCCGTGGCAGCCTGCGGCATGAGCTCCTTTGCCTTTCTCCCTCCCTTTTCCGCAAATAGTTGAAGACCATTCAGTTTCCCAGCGGTTCTGGGTTGTCAGGCTGGAAGCGCCTCTGATGAGTCCATTTTGAAATGGTGCTTTATAAGTTCTTTATTACGATTAAGAATCACATATTTATCGATCAATCATTCTAAGTCAAGTTGCCAAGTCATTTTACCACATTTCTCATCACTCAATCCCTTTAAGATCTATTCACTATCTATTTTCTGTTTTCGTTTTTTATTTTGCCATTTGCTGCAGAATGTTCCCACTTGCTAATGGATTTACTACTTCGAGAAAAACATGAGCACTAGCACTCACTCATAAGTGCTGTTGTCTTGCCAATTCTGGCTGACCAGTCCATGAAGTCGCATAATGCATTCATTGGCCTTGCTCATTAAGCAGTTGGGATTCTGGCAGACAACGTCTTGTGCTACATACGTCTGCTCCAGAAGTTTCTCTGTCAATGATGAAGTCCGTCCAACACAGGAGACTGTTATGTTATTCACCAAGATCTGGTACTCACTGAGTATGCTAGAGACATGCAGCAAAAACCAACATAGTACAATGCAAATTTATTAGTAGCATTTCCAGAATATTTCAAATGGTGACATCAGTGCAAGATGAAAAAATGTGATGAGGTATCATAAGTTACAGAAATGAATGCATGTATCCATCAACCTGTGATTTGACTGTTAACATCAGCGACAAAACTACCTTGCAAGTGTTGTCCTAGAATTTTTAGCAGTATATCTGGATCAACACCTTACCTGGAAAGCCTACATAATTCAAACTGCCAAAAATCTCCAAAAGCATTGGTATATTATCCTGCATTGCCTTTATTTTACCGAAAAACATTAATTCAGTTATACTGTTGCATGATCTATCCATATATCTCACACTGTAATATCACCTGGGCTTCTAATTACACTGCTCGCTTAAAATGCCAGATTACACTGCAGAAACGCGCTATATGCACAATCAGTAGTCTACCTTTATATGCCAGTCCATGGTCAACCTTTGGCAACCTGGAAATATTGACACTTGAAAGTATTACTAAACTGCAAACTAGTGTTTTTTTTTACCGATTCATTAACAAACTGCTTCTGTCACCCTGATCACTTTATCAATGCATCGGATGTCCATATCTATTACACAAGATCCTCAGGAAAATTATGTAAGGAATTTGCACGCACTAACACACGACAATTTTCTCTGGCATAAGCTGGACCAACCATACGGAATTCCCTAGCATCTGTGCTTAAAGATGTACCCACTGTGCAACAATTTAAAAAATGAATACAACATCATATAATTAATACGCAGTTTTGACGCAAACAGATACGAATGACATCACTGCAACAATTTTTGTTTTTTATTTTGTTGCGCTAAAAAAATGATCTGTTGTGCAAAGTAATTAATTTTAAAGTGTTAATTGCTTGTCACTTTTTTGTTGTAAAACATTTTTCACATAACACCACAGTTACATAGCAAAAAACTGATGAAACATTGAACACGCTAAATGCATTGTTTTGAAATCTGTTTATGGAACCAATGGAAATTAGCAGAACTTGTCCTTTTTGTCTCACCTCTGAATGCCTATTCATAATTTTTTCTCTTTAAGTGACTGTAGTAGCAATTGTTTCCCTTTTGTGGTGTTCAACAAACGTCTAATCTAAGTCTAAACCATTTCCTCCGAGACATGTCCTACAAGCCCATCCATCAGCTTTATTTATGATTGTCCTTTTCCAATAATCAATGCCCAGCTGGTAGGAGAGTGAAAAACCCTCCGAAACATGATATATCACAATAAACAGCCATGCTCGTGGGGACCATGGCTGGCTTACGCTATGCTACTGACCAACTACAGGCCCAACATAGGCCCAACGGAAGTGGCTGTCAGGGAAATTTCATGATAGCCATCTTAAATTATCAGTGAGTCTTGGCTTGGAAGCAATTTTACCTCTTGTGAGAAATTCTTGATTTTAAACTGTTGCATTAAGGGAGGTTTGCAGTAATGAAGTTTTTTCAGTTACCTGCAAACAGTAGACCTAGGATCTTGGATCAGGACCGGGGCTTCGCTGACTGCCTGCATCAGATAATCAGATGAACCTTGTACACGTCTTGGAATTCACATGAGTCAACTAAAAGTCTGCAAAAGAAAACAAAACTGAGTCATTTAATGTTTTGTAAGTAGACACAACATGGCAGCCAATGGGATAAAAGACGATCACTAACGATCCTGAAAAGGCAGGCAAAGAATGTAATGTAATAAATTTTATGATGTAATAACCCTAAAAAGGCAGCCAAAGAGTAATTGTAACGTAATAAATTTTATTCTGAGTAAGATCATATTTCTCGAATGCTAAAATACATCTGCCTCACAAGTCATGTAAACTGCCTTCACTGTGCAGCAGTCAAACAGATATAGCATTAAATCACAAATATGGGATAGACTTCTGCCATGTCCAGTAACTGCATGCATATGTATGTTCGTATGCATGTACATATGTATGAATGTACGTATGTATGAATGTATGTATGTATGGATGTATCTATGTATGAATGTATGTATGCATATATGTAAGCAAGTATGTGGCCATTGGTATACAGCCTTTTTAAAAAACCTCAAAGGTGCTAAACATGGCTATCTAGAAGATCTATAAGCAAAGCCTAAAACAGGTTGAAAATGTTTCATAAGGGTTAGGGTTAGCGGAACAGCAAGGGGATCCCTATGCTCACATTACAGATTATTTTCATATGGAATATGAGTCTCGAGTATTCTGTGGCTTGCAAATGAAGGACAGGTGGACAGGTGGCATCAGCTAGCGTGTTTACACCCACGAAGTCATTTTGTGCAATTTTTGTCAATTTTCTTGTTGCATCACAAACGAATTAACACTCTTGTGGATATTTTCTCTGTTAAAGTGCTCATAATTCACCAAAGCAAACATTTAGTTTTGCTTTCTGACAATTTAACAAAGCTTGGACCTGAGTTGGTTCTCGGCATGGTATGGACATACGCCTCACTCGTCCGCGATGGTCAGATGGTGAAATATGTCATGAGAAAGACTTTGTTTAAATTGCATACATGGCGCCCTCACTCGTCTACAGTTCGCAAGCACTGAAGCAATGCAACCCCATGATGAAAAGTGCAGTGAAAAAGACTTTGCTTAAACTGCATACATGGCGCCCTCACTTCCACTAACTCGGACCACCAATACAGATGCTCACTGCTGCCTTAACACTGTAACATGCAGGTTGTCATGCACAACAGGATGGACTGTGTCTTACTTAAGGCTCAGCAGAAAACATAACATGATCTGGATATCTTCATTGTGACAGACACATGGGATCGATTTCCCTCGGATGTCAAGCTACAAAGATCTAAACCTACAGGGCATCATATCATTGCGATTACAATCAGCTTACATCTTGTTCTGAGGTAGTGGGATCCTTGTCTGATGACTGCAGCCCAGTCACAGTCAACCTTTCATTGCAGAGGCTGTTGCTGTCTGCTGCCTGTGCTCCATCTGCGGCAGATGCAACCATCTCACCGTCCTTTGATTCAAAGTGCAGAGTCATATGGCACAAACTGTCATTTAATGTCGCAGTAACCCTTGCCCATGCGTTCATCTTATGTGTCCTCAGTACTGCAATTTCATCCTTGCACATCTGCCAAGGTTCCAATTACATCAGCTCCAGTCCTTCCTTGACTGTCCTGCCCAAGTTGTAGCCAAAATACCTCAGTTTGCACACGTTTCACTGCACTGGCTTACTGTTGTGGAATGAATCATATTCAAGATTCTTTTACTGGGGCATGCTTCACTTACTGGCAGTGCTTGGGCATTTATCAGGGAGCTTTATCTTTATGTTTGATGTCACCCTTCTTGCAAGACAACTCAAGCCAGTCACACCTTCTCCTGTGTACCTTCTGCTTGGAAGAGTCTTCCTTTAAATATGCATACATTGACTTTGACTCTCTTCAGTATATGCTTTCAAATCATCTTAAAACACACTCTTCAGACCAGCAAGAAAGTTTGCACACGTTTCACTGCACTGGCTTACTGTTGTGGAATGAATCATATTCAAGATTCTTTTACTGGGGCATGCTTCACTTACTGGCAGTGCTTGGGCATTTATCAGGGAGCTTTATCTTTATGTTTGATGCCTCCCTTCTTGCAAGACAACTCAAGCCAGTCACACCTTCTCCTGTGTACCTTCTGCTTGGAAGAGTCTTCCTTTAAATATGCATACATTGACTTTGACTCTCTTCAGTATATGCTTTCAAATCGTCTTAAAACACACTTCTTTAGACCAGCAAGAAAGTTGTGTGTGTCATGTTTTTGGGAAGTACTTGAAGGTGCTATCTAAGTTTCTTCATACACACATGTGCATATATACATATATACATACAACACCAATGAAAACACCACCATAAACAAACACCACCTTTAGCCACTGAAACTGCCAGTAAATCACAGAGAGTTTTCGAAAAGATGCTACAGCAGATACGCCCAGTAACCGGACTACATTATGCATAACAATTGGACTGGCTTACTTGAGGTGATGTTGATGCTGATGCAAATGGTGGAGAGAGACTTGAAAAAACTGAGGACCAACTCGAAGACGACCTCATCACAGACACTCGAACAACTGAGCATCTTCTGCAATAGGCAACTAAATTCATAATCCACCTTCCTATCAACAAATAAAAATGTCGATCAATGAATCAATGATTTCATTCATTCATTCATTCATTCATTCAATTCTGACATAGCTATAAAGGTCTGCTCACTCTGAGTGGAATAGTGAATAACAGAGCCAATCAGCTAGTCCATCAGCCAGTATTCAAAAGTTCACCCACTGTGATAATTATCATTGTCCAAATGAAGTGGTCTTAAAATCAGACGTGAGCAAGGTGCAGCCACCCTGCAAAGCGTTGGCCGTGATGCTTCATTTGCGATGCAGAGGTCAATGCGAGAGAAACACCAGATTGATCAGATGCACCAACTGATGAAGCAAAGTGCACAAGTGAATAAGAGACACTGCTGAAAGGGTGACTGTAATCTAACATAACACTACCAGCAATAGTATAAATATGCCATCATTCACTATCACCTTCTCTTCTCTTTAACGCATTCTGAACGATGATCAATAGACCGCGATCATCCTTACCACTGTCAGATGATCATCGAGTCACAGTTGCCAAACCAATATTATGGCCATCATCAGCAACAATAACAACAGCATCATCATCATTATCACTCTCACTGTGACATCACAGCCATCATCATCACTACTTTTCTCATCTGCAGGAAGTGAATCAACAGAACAACTCATCTGTCTCATGGTTCTGGCTTGTGAAGTCAGGCAAGCAGAACAATTACAGCCATAGACATTGCTTTGAACAAGTGTCGTCAAGGTAAGGACACGGATTCGATTAAGATGGGTTGGCACGCCGTCCCTCATTCAGGTATTCCAGCGTCAGGTTCCTAATGGTCTCCCCAACGACCTCTCTGAGACTGCATCACTGCAATCACTCACACAGAAGCGCACGGCATCCAGCACATCCTGAATTTCCCTAAAACATTAACAAAACAAATAATTAAAACTAATGTAGTGCCAATATCAAAAGAACGGGTAAATACGATACTGTCTTTCATTTTCCCTCCACAACAGAAACCTATCTCGTGTCACAGAAAGATGGGCTGACCACAGCAAAGCTTTTATGCTGGACTGTGGAAATTCCAGCCAGCAGGAAAGCCAGGTCACCTCACGAGGCACAGTGAAGAAACTGAGGTCAGGGATATTAGAAGAGGTCCTGCTCTTGTCTGTTTGCAACGACTACATCATGCCATGTTCCAGTTCTTGGATGCTGATTGCATTCTTGTGCAAAGCACAGGTGGTGTTTGTAGTTGGAGTTAGGGGATTAGTGCAGAGATAACCAAACACCTCTTGCAAAGCATCAATCACTGCCTCACAGACAATGGTCTGTTCCCCTGAAGGTCATAACAAAGAGCTCTGCGCTTCCAACCAGCCACTTAATTCACAAATTCTACTATTCATCCTTAACAGTTATATTATTTATGAACCATATTTATCTTGGCCAGGACATTAGTCTGTTATTTTTGCAAATACAGCTTGCAGTCTTGACAACTGTGTTGTTACACCTGACGTGCATTGTGCTTTTGTTAGAAATATTTGAGTAATGCACTGTAGGTTAATGTAACAAGTGAATGGCTTTTAAAATGACCTGTAATCTTAAAATGTTAGTAATATTTGTTATAACCAATGCGATACAAATTTTAGTACACATAGTCTAATAAATCAAAATATCAAAAACAACTGCCTCACTACACAAAAGTTGGCCATCTCGCAGGTTCCCTTGGTTTTGCCAATGAATGTAAATGAACACGTTTTTCTATAGCGACCGTGTGTGGCCTTGACCCTGCTCATTTTTCAATGAATTCATCAAATGAGATCCTTCACCACTGCTGCCCGTTTGCATGGTAGCCTCTAAGAGAAGAGTCATGAGGCATTGTACATAAAATTACAATGATTACCTTTCATTTGTATGCCTGCATAAGTTTACATATATAGGTGCTAGTATATGTTTTGGTAACAGAGAGTAGGTTGTGCAAGTTTTGGAGTTACATTTGAAAAGCCTCTTTGTTCGTCTGTGTATCTGTTATGGGTATTTTTAAGTGAGACAAGAAGTTCCCCTCTAAGTTTTTGTTCCTAGAGAAGGGTGCAATTATCCGGTAATCTTTGAATTTTTCTGATTAGAGTAGTAATTTTTCCATTCATAGATCAGACAAGGCAAACATAGCTTAACAACATCTAACATATCACTTAGTAAGGCATTTAGAGGTAGACATAGCTTAGCAACACTTAATATCTCACTCAGAAAGTCTTATAGAGTCAACATGACAGTTAATAGCACTTAATATATCACTTAGTAAGATATATAGAAGTAAACAGTGCTTAGTAGCAGGGTATATCACTTAGTAAGGTTTAAAGATTCAAATATAGCTTAGTAGCATTTCATATAATACTTAGTAAGGCTTATAGCGGTAAACATAGCTTAACAGCGCTTAACATATCACTTATTAAGGCTCACAGAGGCAAACATAGCTTATTAGCGCTATCACACTTATTTCGGTTTATAGAAGTAAGCCTAGCACTTAATAGGAATTGCTACATCACTTAGTAAGGATTATAGAGGTAATCATAGCTAAATAGCAGAATGAATAGCGTCCGTCTCAGACAACAATGTATGAGTTCCTGAGTTCCCCAGCGTCGCCATCTTCTTTGCCCTCAGTGATGCTGAAGTTCGACAATCTGACGCCATTCGCAACCATGGAGTTCACTTTAACAGTTGCATGACCATGTCGGCCCATGTGCATCAACGTCATAGAGTTTGCTTCATTTGCTTCCCAGCTCAACTGCTGTCACTTTGCTCAGCAGCTCCATTGTTTCAAAGTAGGCTGGCTACTCCAATACCCCACTAACGCGTCTGCCATCTTGACAGCTAGACCGGATACAGTTAGCGCTAACCTCTGCTGCCTTCCTCCTGATCTATGGCCGGACGCCATCCAATCGCGTCACTGATTGCTGGGCAACAATTTTCGCTAAGCAGATCACCTACAAACTGTTTCTAATCACACACAGGGCTCTGAATGGTCTACTGGGGATTATAGCATAAATGTGTGAACAGGCTTATCGCAATCAATTTAGCATCTTACATTAAGGAAATATAGGCTTATGATACGTATTAGAGCACTTCATAAGACCGACATAGGGAAACATTGTGTTATGGTACTTAACTGTTGCCTGCCATTGAATTAAATGAATCATTTGCATTCGCCAGGTGGCAACACCTTTTCAAACGCTCAAGCCACATCTTACGTTAATTCACCTAAGATTAAATTCAACATAGCTTATTCGTGGCTAAATTCTACTTTTTCATTTGCGGAACATTTCACAAAATCAGTGACCAGTAGTTTTCTCCAGACTTTAAAGATACTTCTGGCTGCCTTTCCGCGCATGCGACCTCAGTGACCTTTCACAAATGCTATGCACATCTGTTACATATTTCTGCGCCAGTTGTTGCTTATTGGAATTTTGGGACCAAGATAATTGTGGCCCTACATACCAAAATGTAGAAATCTCGGAATTACGATTACGATTTCTATGCATGCTATAAAACCTTAAATCTAAAGATAGAACTTGCACGCTGCATATAAACTGCAAAAAGAGGT
Source organism: Norana najaformis (assembly GCA_964023275.1). Lineage (NCBI taxonomy): Eukaryota > Metazoa > Annelida > Clitellata > Crassiclitellata > Hormogastridae > Norana > Norana najaformis. The sequence continues at coordinate 5,044,504 of OZ029926.1, forward strand.
GTCAATTCGTACCCAACATTAAGCTAAAACTTCTTTCCCATTTTATTTTCTCTTATAACTAAAATTGCTTTTGTCATTTTTATGCCCCAATTTTTTGCTAATATAAACATGGTTTAAACCAAAAGAAAATCTTTTTCTGGCAAAGAAAAAAATCTGTTCCGCAGACAGACTCGTGTGTCTTGACAATATTTCTTTGTATTCGCCAGGTGACAGCACGTTTTTAAAAAAGCCCATTAAGCTCAAGTTCTGGCATTCGTTAGAAGGATACTAACCATATATTGATCCTTTTGTCAATTCTCGGTCTGAATGGCTGTCGGTCTCTGCTTGTCTGCCTTTTTGTCTGTGTCCATGTCTTTGTTTTTGCCTGTGATTGATCAGGTGGAAACTGTGCCGTACTTAATTTTCTTCCCATCGCAAAGTGCATATATTTTACGATTTTGATGCAGTTAAGGTGATGAAAGATTTTGGGTAGGAGCTAGCTGAATGGGCAAGTATAGACCTATCTGTAATGAGGAGATGGCCTGAATTCTTCTAGTAGGGACGTCTGAACCATAAGGAGAAAGAGTTTGGTAGGAGCCGGAGGGCCATATGGGGAAAATGAAAAACGAACCAATGTTGAGGGAATTCTCCTTTCCCATACTGTAAACGTCACACCCCTTTTGCAGTAAATCGGGGTACCCACCAGCACCGATCTTCCCTCTACACCACTGTCCATGCATTTTTATATGGTCATACTGACTACTGTAATTCATTATTGATAAGTAGCTTCTACTGTGCTGGTGTCTGATGCACAACAACAAACACATCCTCTCATCATCTTCATCCTCATCACCATCCTCATCCTTCTCCTCCTCCTCATCATCATCATCCTCCTCATTATCATCATCGTCATCATTGTCTTCATCATCATTTATCAAACAAAGTATTGAAACACAAACACAGAGTAGAAAAACATCAGTCTACTAACTGAAAAATACTTGCCTTGCATAAACATTTGCACAAAAGTCATTGATGCTAAAATTAAGCCATATATTGTAGATCTCACAAAGCATCATTTTCTGTCATTATGCAAATAATTCATAGACCTACAACTCAGTTAACACAAATTTATCAAAACCCAGTTTAACTGGGACAAACTGAACACTGTTTCATATCAATGTCAGCCTGAAGCAGTAAACATCCAACATACAATTTCTTGCTCTTCACATGAATGTTACTGGTGCAAGCTTATAAAAAACACTTTGGCAAATCAATTACAACAACAAATAATGCGATATTATTAGTACGATAAAAACATTCAGAATTGTGTGGCTTTGATCCCCTTAGAACCACGTTTTTTTCATAAAAACACATTCTGTAACTCTACGATCGTTTTTGTCATAGCACTTTTGCATGAGACTTAGAGCGCACATCTTAACATTATTAACAAGTTCATCCACAACTTTCACATAGAATGCGACAATCCACAGATTTTGCCTTTAGAGCCTTCAGATTGTCACACCACCAGTGTTTATAAAACCTATGGGTTGTTCTAGACACATCACCACATGCACCATGTGTTTTACAATCAAACGACATAAAGATAAAGATAAATCAACAACGCCCAAATAAAGATCAATAAATAATGTACAGTTACAAATCAATAAACAATGTACATATAAAGATCAATCAACAACGTACAAATAAAGATTAATCAACAAAATACAAATAAAGATTAATCAGCAATGTACAGAAAAAGTTTAATCAACAACGAAAAAATAAACATCAATCAACAACGTACAGATAAAGTTTAATCAACAGCGCACAGAAAAAGATCAATAAATAATGAACAGTTAAAAATCAATAAACAATGAACAGATAAAGATCAATCAACAATGTACAGAAAAAGATCAATAAATGTGCAATTAAAAATCAATAATGATCACTCAACAATGTACAGATAAAAATTAATCAACAACATAGAGATAAAGATTAATCAACAAAGTACAGATAGAGACTAATCAACAATATACATATAAAGATCAATAAATAATGTACAGTTAAAAATCAATAAACAACGTACAGATAAAGATTAATCAACAATGCACAGATAAAGATTAATCAACAACATAGAGATAAAGATTAATCAACAATGTACAGATAAAGATTAATCAGCAATGTACAGATAAAGATCAATAAATTCTGTACAGCTAAAAACCAATAAACAATGTACATATAAAGATCAATCAACTACATACAGATAAAGATTAATCAACAACGTACAGATAAAGATTAATCAACAACATAGAGATAAAGATTAATCAACAACGTACAGATAAAGATTAACCAACAACGTACAGATAAAGATTAGTCAGCAACGTATAGATAAAAATAAATAATGTATAGTTAAAAATCAATCAACAACGTACAGATAAAGATCAATAAATTATGTACAGTAAAAAATCAATAAACAATGTAAAGATAAAGATCAACAAATGTACTGGCACCAGGCCCATGCCCAGGACCTTGGGATTCATCCATTACTGGTTCAAGGGCCAAAGTGTGGAAGATGAATGCCACCCATATGTTCCAGCCTGGGACATGGTAACACTGGCTCCTACTCACCTATTGCTGTTGTTTGGAATTTGGGGGAAGGCACTCCTAACCAAGACGATGACCCTCACATAACATACATGCTGTTAAAGATCTTAGCTTGTCTCTATGCGCTTGAAGTAGTGAAGTTTTCCCATTAAAGTTTCCCAACATTCATTGTCTTTCAGTCCTCATGGAGAAGTGCTGTGAGCTGTCGTCCATCCAACCCCAGTCCCTGCCTTAAGCAGGATGAGGCAGGTTGGAGTTGTCTGAGCTCTAGGCCAGCTCAAGGAAGTCTACTTTTCCTCCTCAGTTCTGCTGCTGGTTTCTATGCTTCTAGTTTAATTCTTTCAGACTCATCAGCCTTCTTAGTACATTTGAATTTCACTTGGGCTCCGGTTGGTCTTGGTTTTCGTAGCGCCTGTAAAAAATCTGTAAAATCAAATGGACACAGTTTTTGCAGCATAATCCTGTCATAAGCTGGACAACAACTGCATCTAAGTCTATATTATCATTATTGTTATTATTATTTTTTTTGGCCCCAAGGTATTTATGATCCCTCAGGAAGTTAAAAAATTATGCCGATGAAAAATTTGCTTTCTGGGATGGCTAATCTTCGTTGATGTCTGGCTCCTCAAAAGTGCCCTGGAAGGCAATCAAATTAAAACGTTGAATTGTGCAGGCAACGCGTTGGAAAAGGAAAGCGGTCTCACTTGGGTCTCCGGAAACCCTGGTCAAGTGTCCACCCAGATTAGATAAGAACTCCAGGCCCTGTAAATTTATCTGGCCAAGGGTCTCGAAGGCCAAAGCGATGAACTGATAGGAAGGTATATTTGGTGTCCTTCCTTTGAGCAGGATCATCATCATCTGCAGCAGCAGCACCACCACCACCACTACCATAATCGATATTATTAATTAGTAACTTCTATCATGCCAGAGTGTAATGGACAAGGCATCATCCAACAGTGCATCAAAACCAGATGCAATCAGGTCAATATCCAGAAGAGAAGTCCATTAAGACAGAGAGGCAGCCTATGGGGGGGGGGGGGGGGGGGGGGGTGAGCCAACTGAAGAAGGCAAGTCTAAAGTTGAGAACAAAATAACACAAGTGACTGGTGTCTATTAGTGCAGCTGCTTATGTCATGTGGTGCCTCCTCCTCGTCATGTGGTCTGTTTGAAAGGACGTCTTCAGTGACGTTAGGCAGGAAACTGCCATCAATATTCCTGGCCATTTTAATCTGCTACACTGCTTCTAGGAGGAGTGTTTTATCGTTTCCTGGGAGCTGCAGTGGACATATTTCCTGCTCAGATGCTGACCTATTTTGAAAAGATCTGTTCTGAGACGCATGATAAAAGAAACAGAAATATACCACCACACGTGTCTTTGTATTCCTCATTCCTTCATCTGCCAGTTCACTCTCCAACCTGTTCCCTTGAATCTGAAGTCAAAACAAAAAAAATATTGTGAAATGTAGGCCCCACAAAAGGATCACATAACATACAGGGGAGTCGATCTGTACCAAACATCGAGGGAACACGTCTTTCCTTTAATAGCTTTCCTCCCAACTTCAATCGCTTTTATGCGCCTCGATTTTTATTAATAAAATTGACCCGAAGAAAAAATCTTCCCACATGGGTACAAGTAAAACATTCTTTTATGATCGCTAGCGTAAAAAGACTCGTGCAGCTCGTTTTAAACAGCTCATTGTGTCAAATACCAAATTGGTCACGCGAATCCTATAATACAGCTCTTGTACATCAATCAGTCTGTGCATCGTTCTGTGCCTGTTATCTGCCTGATTATCTATCTTCCCTAGCGAACTTGGCTATAAAATGAGTACACTGACCGCATACTATTTCCAGCTGTATGCTCGACATGCTGCTGCTGCTGCTCTGGCTCCCACTTGAGGACACGATCGCATTAAAGATTCTGCTTCACGGTACGAGCCTGGATAATCAGCACTTCGTAGCATTTCTCATGCTTCCTCGTGTATTCGACCAAGTATTCGATGGTTCTGGAACAATCTTCCATGAAAATACGTACATTTTCCTCTGCAGGGAGCTCAATAAACAATTTGAACTCTGATCAAATCGCACCTTGTTAGATCTATCATGTTTATGATACAAATCTTAAATGTTTTAGCGCATTTCTCAGTCCCTTAAGGTGCTATATAAATAGCAACATAGTCCTACACGCACACACAATCAGCCAGCGAGAATGAATACTGGCCACCCACCTTCATCTGCCGAGACTAGGAAAACTGAAGTCCTTAGCACTTCATACAATGGCTGCTTCTCAGGGCCTTATGCGTGTCCGTTGAATGTATGGGTTTCCTTCTGGCGAGGGAGGCTGCATACGCTCGCCTCAGATTCGAGGACACAGCGCGCGTTATAAGTGTTTTAAACGAATCATATAAATAGCATCTTTCACAAACGCTTCAAAACTTCCCACTTATGACTAAAAAAGAAATGAAAGAAAGAATTAATGAATATTTGCTTGTTTTGTAATCTATTTTAAATACACATTTAATCGTCGATATTAAATTATGTGCGCTTGTCGGATGCGAATAAAGCTTACTTGCTTATTTCCTTAGATTATCAACAGACATGATCGGGGCTCGACATTTAAATAGGCCTACATACCCTAACGGAAGCCACCCCATTGGCCTTTAGAGTGGGGGGGGGGAATTGAAGTTGGAAGGTCACGATATCTCCCGCCAAAAGCTTAGTCACATCCGTGTTTACGCCACTCCTACATGCGAAATCACTCATGCGTGAAAGAGCGTCTAGTGCCCTTCTGGCTTCTTCCACGTTATCCCCGAGCATTGCTCGGTTTACGCCAGGAACAGTAGCGATCACATCATCCAGGGGCTGGTTACTCATTCACGGCGCTATAGAAGTTTCGCATAATGGACTGCATATCCGCCATTTATCTCTTAAATTAAGCGATGCATATTAACCCAGCGCTTTTGAGAAGCGCTATATTGGGTGTCTTGTTACATACACACATGGACACATACATACATACATACATACATACATACATACATACATACATACATACATACATACATACATATATACTCACATACATACGCATACAGAAAGATAGACGGACAGACAGACATACACACAAACAGACAGACATAAAAACAGGTATGCATGGATACACAGACATAATTATACATTTAGCATACAAAAAACATACACGCATGCATGTATACATGCATGCACACGTGCATACATACTTCCAAACACATATACAGACAGACACAAGTAAATACATAAAAACATGCGCGCATGCATACATAGACACATACACACATACACACCGAGCATGCTCGGAGCAAACGTGCTAGAGCCCTTGTCAGAGCAAGAACCCCTTTGCTTGTCCGACACCTGATGGGGTCATCTAAGTTACGTTCGACTGTGTACACATCGCATACGGCCCGTAGGCTCTTGTACACCAACGTACACAATACTCAGCTGGCTATATAAATTTCACAAATAAATAAAAAATTACCACGGCCCATTAAATTCATTAACACTTCAAAAACAGTTTTGCTTGAGCATCCTAGATTGATTCTTGTCATAAAATAATGAGTTTTTATAAAATTAGAAGCTGAACGGGTGTAAGGAACATCGTTATATTCGCCAGGTGGCAGATCAGTTCCATAAATGTCCATTAAGACAGCTTCGAATGATCCAACTACATTCGCTAGACGGCGACAGTGAGGAATGAAATGTCCATAAAACGACAAAATCCCTTCTAAGTGTTTTTCACGTTTTCGACAAATTTCATCGATAATATGATCTGAAATGGACTTACGGCGTAGGAAGAACATCTACCGTCATCGGAGAACAGGTAATAACTCCATTTATTTCTTAGGTAAAAGATTGGCAAGAGTTAATTAGAAATATTCGATCGCCGTTTATCAGATATACGGTAATTTATGATGCGCCTACAATCGCAGAAGTATAAAAGTGTTTACTTATGTTAATTAATTAGTGTAGTAATATTTGATTATCGTGCATTGATGCCTTGTGCATTGTGATAAGTCCTTAGGTTGGATTCGATGACATACTGGAGCTACGTTGAGGTAAGGTGGAGGTCCACAGTCTAAGGACCATTTTAAAGGCAAAGTAAGGAAGGAAAAATTCCATTCATTACATGTGTATCAACATAGGTAACTACCGGATCACTAATTGCGAATAAAATTTATTTTACAAATAATTTGTAAACATAATTTAGTAAAGAAACTTATTAACTTGCTTTGTTTAGATGGAAAGAAACAGGTCATTTCCAGTTTGCATTGTTTAAGACCAACTTGGACAACTTCTCAAGGTTAGCTGAAAAGATTGCTCTCTCTCTCAGTTGATTAATCTTTTGGATATTGACCTGATTACGGCTCAGTTTAATGGACCATTGGCTGCTGTTGCTTTTGTGCGTCAGATACTTAAGCGGTAGAAGTTACTAATTAAGTGCTTTTCTTCTTCTTACCTTCAGGTCTAGAAACTTCTCCAGTGGTGTTATTATGATGCACAAGGCATCAATCGAAGGTCGCTTCTAAGCAAAACAGAATCCATTGAATAGAACCAGTTAAGACTGGCTTCATCCTGACCTTAACGAGGGGCAAGTAGACTGTCTGCCTCAACTTTTTAGAGAAATCAGCTTTTTATATGCACTGAATTATGATGTGACTTTCCTTATATTCAGTTCTGCTTTGACTGATTTCATTGCGTTGTACTTTACTGTATTGTAACATGTTTTCTTGACCAATTTATGTATTGCTTCTTAGAGAACTAACTGCTCAGAGGTGCTGCAGACATGATATCTCTAGGAAACAGAAGTGAATTGGAAGAGTCCTTTCTCCCTCCTGATCTTCAATAGTAAGTGTTGATGGTATGTCTATTAGCGTCTCAGCTAGGTGTTGCCCCAGGTTGTCCATTTTCTGGTCCTTGTTCCTAGTTGCATCTGATTTGAATCAATAAATGTGAATGTGCATGTTTTTATATAGCGACCACATGGTGTTGACACTGCTTGTTCTTCAATGAATTTATTGGGGGTGAGATCCTTCACCACTGCCGCTCATTGGAATGGTCGCCATGCCATGTAAGATCCCCTTGTATGGACCATACTAGCCTGAGAGTCCAATTTCTTAAATAAGCCAGGATTGGTATGCCAACTGACATTCTCGTGTGCCAGGAGCCTTGACGTACGCTTAACCTTCGTAGCTAACTGTGTCTATCTGTATGATGTCTGGAATCTCTTGATCACTTATTGTCATCATTATGAAATCTTGTAAAGCAGTTCATGAGAACAGAGAAGGAGCCAGTGTATGGCAAATGACAACTTAGGAAGGTTTCTAGTTGTGATCTGAAGACTTGCTTTATCTGCCTTGTACATTATTGCCATGGTAATTTAGAAGTTGTTTTTGGGCTGTTGTTTAAAGGGCCGTGGAGGAACTGAACCTCAGGGAAGAAGTTAAGAGTGGGTGTTCGTTAAGGCAGACAGTGGCTGATACACAACAGTTTTGATGTCAGGTAAATGATCGATTGATTGATTGATTGATTGAATCATTTGATTCCTTTTGTCCTTTCACTGTCAGCATAAAACTTACATGTTTCAAATTGCTTGGCTGCCTTTCTGTCCTGTGGGCTGAATTTCTGGATGTTGACCTGATTGCGGCTTGGCTTTGGTGCGCCATCCGTTGATGCCCTGTGCTTTAGACACTGGCACAATAGAAGTTACTAATTACAATTACTATTAAAATTCATGTATTTTTTGTTTCATTTAGAGCAGTTTTAATAAAAGAATTGCAGTGAAATGCATTCATTCATTTAGATGATTTTCATATTTCAAATTACAGGTTCATTCATTCAGAGCATTTTTAAAATAAGTTATGGTTCATTCATCCATACTTTATTCCTTCATTCACTGATTACTTTGTTTGTCCATCCAACCATCTGCTTGTCTATCCTTGTCCATCCTTCAATCCAATATCATTCAACCATTCATGTTGGCATTTTGTTGATGCCACATTTTTTACCTTTGACCTGCTCTAGATTGGACAGAGTCCCAAGCAATGCAGTCAAAAAGTTCAATGATTGGACGTTAATGCTCAGCCTGCGGAGAAGATATTTGATCTGCAAGTCAGACGCAGTAGGTGAAAAACATTTTCAGCAAGACAGGATCAGGTTCATTATCTACGGTTCTCCGGAAGGTCTGTATAGGTCTTTCTTATCATAATGCATCAACTGATGGTTGTTTTAAGCAAAGCTGCCTTCCAAACCACTGGAGAGAACCAGTTGATAATCATGAAGCCTCTGAGACCAGCAGACAGGATGTGGAGTCTGAAGTGGATGACGATTCAGACTTAAACAACATCGCGGAATTTGCAGAGCGGACAGAATTTCCGAATCTTGGGCTGGATTTTCTAGAATATTCTTTTCTTCCTTTGCTTCTTTCTTGCCTTCTTTCTTCTCGTTTTTCTTTCCTTTCTTCAGCTCTTCTCAGTTAACAATTTCTCTTGCATTTCTGTTTCATCTGTTCTTTCTCTCTTTTATTACACCACGGCCTTGATATAAAGGGATTGAGTTTTTGAAGTTTTAGTGGAAAGTGCAATTTCTAGATGGCCTTTCACCAGCTTTTCACAAGTTTTTATTTTTATTAGGGCTATATTTATTAAATGCCTATTTCCAATGACTAAGCGTCAACTGATGATCCTGTTGTATCTGAAGGACTTGCACAAAGCCTGTGCACAGTAAACCATCCGAGAGAAGATTATGATTCTATGATTTCACTTGAAGTGGCCATCGATTGATGCCTAGTGCATCATGATAACAGCACTACAGAAGTGAGATTCAGTTACATTGTATTAGAGAAGGAAGCTTCATTTGTATTTTTTAATCAGTAACTTCTAATGCGCCAGTGTCTAATGCATGAGGCATCAACCAATGGCGTGTCAAAGCCAAGTCACAATTAGGTCAACATCCGGAATATAAATAAAATTTTGTTTTGCTTTTGCAGCTTGGGAAGCCGGAAGAAATGGAAAAGAAGAAATCTGTGGTAGGTTAAATGTGTCCTTGTGGAAGGGCTGATCCAGTCATTTAATTCGGGGCACTCCACTGAATTTGTCATGCTACTGGTTTCAGTTAGGGTTGCACACTGAAATTCTGAAGTAAAAATTGGCAATAATATTATACTGTTTAAGAAAATGAAGGAGGAAATGTAGAAAGACTAAAGCAGAAAAGTAGGAAAAGGGACAGCAAATGTGGAGAAGAACTGGAGCAATGTGGGCCTTGGTAAAAAAGTTGTGCTTAAGTACATTTACAGCGTAACTAAAGCTCCACGTCTTTCTGTTAGTCCTCTGCTGCAGGCCTCAGGAACTGTGGTCAGTGGGCCAAATTTGGCTGCAGCGTCATTTTCTTTGGCCCATAGGTTGACTTGAATTTAAATCCCTGCATTCCTCCATAGACCACTCCATTCTCAGTTCCAGTTTGTTTTGGAAAGTCCTCCAGTTACCAAATTAAATGTAAATAATGTACACATTTTCTGTAGCAAACCTGCGGCTAGCAGTGGCTCTGCAAGTCCTACAAAAAAGAATCGAATTCATGAAAGCACACATTGAAAGCTGATGGCATAAATTGTAAACAAGAGTGGACAGAGTTTGTTGTGATGGTGAGTGCTGGGGGCTCATGTGGTTGCTGTTCAAGAATCCAAGATGCTTGAAAACTGCAAAGCCGCAGTGATGCAAGATTGCGGTTTGCAAGGGTTTGCTATGCAGCTATACGAATTATAGCGATGCACAGTACGTTGTTTGAACTGCATGCTCTCATGCCATTCATGTTAAGCCTTTTTCTTCAACTTGAGTTACTAGTTAGCTTGACGTTTGCTTTGGGGAGGAGCCCACTAGGTCCCCTTCATAAATCCCACCTGGTGCGCAGAAGTTTCCCCAGACGTCTTTTGCTAAAATCCCACCAAGATGCAGATTGCTAGATCAGGGCTACATGTGTGGAACGTATTTTGCATTAATTGGTGATCAACAAATTAATGATGAATTCTGGGTCATTAATGAGTTGCAGTTTGTTTTGTGAACAGCAGGAAAGGTGTTTGTGGGAGTTCCTTCAAAGGCCCTAAACAGATGCATCGGGTGCATCCAGCTGAGATTGCAGAGCAGCTGGTCTTGAGGAAGAGCCAACAGACACACACAGAAAGGTTACAGAAGGAAGACCTGGAAATGGAGTTGAAGAAGAGAAGAGGAAAAGTAGTCCCTTAAGGAGGATCTTGAAAGCAATCCTGTCCTCAACTTGGAGCCAGTTCAGCAACTCTTGACATCTTTAAAGTTCTTATTTATTTACAGTTTATTGTTAATATATTTCTTCTGTTGATTTTAGTTCATTTGTCTTCATATTTTCAAGTTGTATTTTGCTGGTTTTCTCATGAAATATGAGTTTGTTTAAAGTGATTCAGCTATTTGTATGGCATTATTTATATCTTGATTTATATGTATATATTTGTTTTTATATGTTTATGTATCAAAATTTTGATATGTTCTTTGAAACAGTGTATGCCAGTGTGCTCATTTTATAGCTGAATTCCCTAGGGGGTTTGAAGCCTTTTTTTCTGCCATGGTGTGTATTTGAGGCCGTGACCTCCAGCTGACAGTCCAACACATTAACTATTAGACTGTTGCATACACTTCCATGCACAACTAAGAAGAGAGGAAGGCCAGTCCCTTAAGCTGGTCCATGAGAGACAGCCATGGTTATAAAGTGTTAGCGACTTCATATTTCTTGCCCTCAGCTTATGGGGCAGGCGCAGGGTGCAAAGTCCCCTCCCTTACCACCTGATCTTCCCACTGACGGTTTATGGCCAGTGTACTCATCATAGCCGAGTTGGCAAGTGGAGCCAAAATCTTGACACAGATTTGTGCCGTGGCAGGGATTTGAACCTCTGACCTCTGGTTGACAGTCCAATCCACTAACTATTAGATCGTTGCAGACTCCATCACTTGATGACTTGGCATTAAACGATGCTTTAAGGTCCGAACTGGTTCAAGGTCCAACCGTAGAGACTGCCTCAGGGAGGCAGGGGGCTCAGATCTGTACACTGCACTGTTTATCTGGTTACTGTGAGTGGCATTGTGGTACCATATCAATCTCAATATCAAATGCACAGTTGTGTTTCATTTCAAATGTTGTATCTGGACAAAGGACGACGCATTCTGTGTCCCTTGGACAAGTTTCATAGCATAGTGCTCTTCATCTGCTCTGGAAATCTGTGTGTTGCTTTCAAGTTCAGTACTTTGACCTCATTCCTAAGATGATGGCGCCATATAAATAGATGAATCAGTTTCAATTTGGACAGCACACAACTAGCCTTGAGTGTATCTGCAAACTTTCATTAGTCTGTGACTATCATTCATGCTTCCCTTATTTATAATTTTCATTTTTGTACGTTACCCTCATTTCTAACGTAATGTAAAGCTGATGTTTAATCCATTTAAACTGAAATTTCAGAAATGTTTAATTGCCAGACAAAAACTGTCAAAGGAGACCAGTTTATTCTCTTTAAAGAGGTGTTTATCGATTTGGCCCCTCTTCTTTAAAGAGGATGTACCAAATATTGAATGAACACATATTTCCCTTTAAGTTTTTTCTTTGTGAAATACTTTACCTAATTTTATGCCTCAATTATTAAGAAAGTGGTTTGAATAGGAGGAACGTCTTAGAATACAAGGGAAGTGAAATAATAATTTACCATCGCTGTTGTGGATGGATAGGTGCATACAAATGTTTCATTTGCATTCGCTAGGTGGCAGCACGTTTTTAAAAAAGCCCATTAGATCGAATTCTAGCATTCGTTGCGTGAAACCTGTACGTAATAGCCTACACGATATATTAACAGCTCACTTGCGCTGTGTCGGTCTGTTCGTTCGTCGCTCATTCTATCTCGCTTTCACTGTCTGTCTCTCAGCTTTTCTGTCGATTTTATTGTCGCTGTCTTTGTACGTGTCTGTCTGTGTGTCTATGCCTTCTGTGTCTGTGGGTCTGTCTGCGCACAGTTGTCGACAGTCTTTGTCTCCTTGTAAATGTCCGCGTATGTCTGTCTGTGTGTAATTTTGTTCTGAAAGGACGATGAGACTTCATCTGATCAGTCAGTGCTCAGCATACGATGCTGTCGCCATTAAAACATGAAACGTGCTCAAAAGAAATAAATTTTGGATGATTGTGTAATTCTATTGACGTTTGACCCTAGAGTTTTGTGGTTGATTTACACATAGTTTCAGTTCAAACTCTAGGAGATAAACACGCACACATTGGCCTGCAGCTTTATTGGAGACCAAGACAGAGCATACAGTCATACAAATTCAGTGACAGATGCAAAACTGGCAAAAAATGGTTATAAGTTAGCAATGATTACGCATGTATGTATGCATCCATGCAGGCCCTATGAGCGGGGGCCAGCAGAGCCATTTGGCCCGGGCCTCACTTGGTTAGGGGCCTCGCTTTGAGTACTTGAGTTTTGACATACTATAAGCCAACATGTAATTCAGATATGCTGCATTTTACAAACGTCTAATTTACACAAATGTCTGATGTTGTTTCTTTACAGTTTAGCTGTTTTTAACCGCTACATAATAGCAAACACAATATTGCGTGCGTTTCAATTGTCTCTCGTTGGAGGCGTGGGAAATGGAATCGTAATATCAAGATTTCTACAGCGCCCAATAAAAGCTAAGTCGCGGGAACCAGCGTATTCACAGGAATATATGAGCCTCAATTTCTTTAAATGGCCCGAGTCTCTTTGCACCTCTGAAGGGGACTGCGTGACCCATATATGTGGTTGTTTTATGTAGCGCCGTTTGGGGGAAGCTCAGAAAGACGTTAAAAAGTCGGCTGCATTCGGCAGTTAATAGGAGTTAAAATATCACTTAGTAAGGCATATAGAAGTAAACAGTGCTTAGTAGCTCTTAATATGTGAATTATGAAGGCTTATCGAAGTAAGCATAGCACTTAATAGCAAAAGAACCGATATAGTTCTTTTACATTTGAAAGGTCTAATTATATGGTAAAGTCTACATATATAGGTGCTAGTATGTTTTGGTAACAGAGAGCGAAGCGGGTTGTGCAAGTTTTGGAGTTACATTTGAAAAGCCTCTTTGTTTGTCTGTGTATCTGTTATGGGTATTTTTAAATGAGACAAGAAGTTCCCCCCTAAGTTTTTGTTCCTAGAGAAGGGTGCAATTATCCGGTAATCTTTGAAGTTTTCTGATTAGAGTAGAAAGTTCTATGGCGCCCGTGTTTAATGCACAAGGCATCAACCTTGGTCTCCAGTCAGTTTTGAATTCTGCTACTAAACTGATAGCTTGTTTTCTGTGACGTTCCTGCATCTTTCTGTGGTTTCGTGACGTTGGCCATGATCACGTTAACACACGTCGTCGTCGTCATCATCATCATCATCATATCTAAACATAACATGTGATATAAACTTTTTTCACCACAACCAGGCAGCATAGAAAATAGTGAAAAACAAACACAGAGAAGAAAAAATAAGTTAACTAATTGAAAAATAAATGCCTTGCATAAACATTTGCACAAATTGTCTTAATTCAGTCCTTTTGCAGAACTGCCGTCCAACACTAGTCCCTGTCCCTGCAGCAGGTAGGAGTTTCCTGTGCTCTAGGCCAGATTAAATTAAGTTAACTCTTCCTCCTCAATTCTACTGCTTTCCATAGTTTAGTTCTTTCAGACGCTTCAGTCTTCTTAGCAGATCTGAGTTTCACTTTGGCTCATGTTGGTTTTTCTGTTGCACCTGTTTTTTTTCTGAAAAATCAAATGGACAAAATTTTTACAGTATAATTCTATTAGCAGTTGGATGAAAACTGCATCTAAGTCTATATTTTTTATTATTATCATTATCATTATTGCTGTTATTACTTTTTTGCCTGAGGTAAATGTAATCCCTCAGGAACTGAAAAATTACTCATGTAGCTGTTGAAGGGTGTCTGGGAAATCAGGCCTCGTTCTCAGTGACATCAGAAAGCGTGCCACAGAAAGCAATGGCATTAGAGCGCTGAATTATTACTATTTTTAATTAGTAACTTCTATTGTGCCAGTGTCAAATCCACATGGCATCAACCGATGGTGCACCAAAACCAAGCCATATTCAAATCAATATCCAGAAGATTAGTCGACTAAGACCGCTAGAGAGGCAGCCTATGGGAGATAAGCCAACTGAACAAGGTCAGTCCCGAGTTGAGAATGAAACGACACGAGCAGCTGTTGTAAATCTGTGTTGCTTATTATGTTACACGGTGCCTCGTCAAATGGTCTGTTCGAAAGGAGGTCTTCAATGACGTTTGGAAAATCATTGCATTGCCTTCAGTATTTCTGGCAATTTTAATTTGTTATAGTTCTTACATTCCAAGAGGAGTATTTTATCGTTTCCTGGGTGTAGCATTGGTCACATTTTCTAGTTGAGTGCTAACGTATTTTCAAAAGATGTCCGTATTCAGACGCATGATACAGCACAGTTGAAGTACCTCACAAAAGCACTGAAGGTAATGGCTTAGCTCACAATGCCATGGCCTTAATCTAGTTACAATTATTCTTTCTTCACCCCATTTAAAAGTATTAAGTTTTACCTTATTTACCGTCACCACTGGAAATTTAGAGATTGCAGTGCAATCCTCAAGTTTGCCACAGAGACATGTTGTACTTAGCTACATAGTTACAAGCTGGTACTTCACATGATTCCAGAAGTTAACAAAGTCTATCTTAAAATCTTTTAAGTTCAATATCCTAGATCAATCACCATCTAATGCCTTTAGAAGCACATCCAGTTGACCAGGTAATCAGCTCCTGCTTTGCTGTAAACTGAGAGCCACCATGTTCTGGCTTAGAAACTCTGCCACTTACTCGATAATTTCTACCTGAATGTTTAGCTTCATCCAAGATGCATACTGGCACTTAGCGACTTGCCTGATGCAACTCTTCTCTCGCAGGACTTTGCAAAGACCTGAAAGTTAGTTGTAGGGTGACTGCGTAGGCGGAGTAATCGTCTGTGGTTCCTTAGGGTGTGCGGGTCTATTCGAAGGAATAGAACTACTTACCACAGTATGCTGTGTAGACCTTATAAACTGCACTACCTTTGAAAGGGTCACTTCACCTGACAGGGCTACGCTTACCACAATTTTTGCATCAACAGCATTTCTGTCACAGGTGGCAAGTTGTACCTCATGGGATTCAGAATATCCTGAACTGCACAGCTTTGTGGCTTTGTAACAAAGTGCCTTACGAACAGAACAAAACGGCCGCAAAAATAGTATCTCAAAGGGCTTGCTATGTATTCTCTTACTTTATAAGACCTTCAGCCAACACAGATCTTATCTGGGATCTCGGATCTATAAGACTCATTGGCATTTACTCACCTTTACACCCCTTAAATGATGTCTGAATCACACTGCTCACCTTTAGACTCCTTGTGTCAAATCTCATCCTCCGGTGTTCTGATGTCTACGTCACTTGGTTAAGTGTTGTCGATTCTTGATTTCTCCCGTCCTGGAAAACAGTAAACCACATCATATAAATATCTGGTTACCTGAAGGGTTCTAGAAAACAATATTACAACCTTCAAAGAATTTTAATGCATAACCCATTGCTTGAATTTTCTCTACAGCTCCAAAATCCTTTAATGTAGCATCACGACTGTGTTTATGAGCATTTCTCGACCACATTAGATTTTCTTGCGTGTCTACTACCAATTAGTGCTGTAATGTCTACTCAATATCGCTTATGACCCGCTACTGTTGTGCAGCTGCATTATAGCACTTCAGATGGACTGCTTCACTGTTGTAGTGACATTAACTGCCACTTCCATTTCTTCCACATTTTGCCTAGTTCGAAAATTACTCACCACAGGTCGCTCTGATCCACCATTCTCATTGGTGTAAATGTAACGTAAATCTCCTAAATTTATCAGCACCACATAAAAAAACACGACAGGGAGACCAACTTAATCACCGGTGCTCAGTCAAATCAAGTCCATAAGAGCCAGATTGTTTGGTCAGTTTCTATGCCAGGTCACACTTCTGAGGTGTAAAGCCAGGGAGACAATGCAGTGCTACGGTGTTAATTGTTGGTGATGGCACTGTAAACATCTACTTCAAACATAAAAGAAACAGAAATATACCACTAGCCATGTTGTTGCACTCCTTGTTCCAAATATTCTTCTTCATCTGCCAGTTCACTCGCCAACTTGTTCCCTTGAATCTGAAGTCAAAACAATAAAAATATTGCAAAATGTAGGCCCCACAAAAGGATCACATAACATACAGGGGAGTCGATCTGTACCAAACATCGAGGGAACACGTCTTTCCTTTAACAGCTTTCCTCCTTACTTCAACCAATTTTATGCGCCTCAATTTTTATTAATAAAATTGACCCGAAGAAAAAATCTTAGAATATAGGTACAAAAATTCGTCACGCGAGTCCTATAATCGAGGTCCTGTACATCAGTCAGTCTGTGCATCGTTCTGTGCCTGTTATCTGCCCGATTATCTATCTCCCCTAGCGAACTTGGCTATAAATGAGTACACTGACCGCACACTATTTCCAGCTGAATGCATGACACGTTGCTCTGGCTCCCACTCGAGGATACGATCTAATTAAAGATTCTGCTTCACGGTACGAGCCTCGGCACTTCGCAACATTTCTCATCCTTTCTCTTGTAATCGATCCTTTCTCTTGTAATCGACCAAGTATTCGATTGTTCTTGAACAATTTCCCAAAAAAACATAATTTTCCCAAAAAGATCGCTAAATAAGCAATTTGAACCCCTATTTAAAAGGGCATCTTGTTAGATCTGTTATGTATATGATACAAATATCCATGTTTTAGCGCATTTCCAAGAGTCTATCAATGTGCTATATAAATAGCCATGCATGCATGCACCATCAGCCAGCGAGAATGGCTTCACACACCGTTCGCCTGCGTTTCAAAACTGTCCACTTTAGGGAAAGTAACGAATTAACGAACGAATTAACAAATATTTGCTTGTTTTGTAACCTCTTTTAACTACGCATGTAATCGTTGATACACATACATATACAGTAGAATCGTAATCGTATCGTAATCGTAATTCCGAGATTTCTACAGCGCCCAAAGAAAGCCGCGCCGCGGGGACCAACTTATTCATAGGTGCTCAGCCAAAACAAAATCGATAGGCAAAAAGGTTCGGTTCCAGGTCAAGATCCAAAAGTCAAGCCGAGAGAGAGGGGTGGTGTTTGGGGTTGGAGAGGAGAGACAAGAGGAAGAAGGGGTGAGAAATACATAAGTACATGCATGCATACAAACAAACATACTACATACATACACAGACAGACAGACAGACAGATAGAGACAGACAGTCAGGCAGACAGACAGACATAAAAACAGGCATGCACGGTTATGCATACTAACATAAAAAACATGCTGAATGCATGCATAAATATTACAGGCCCTCTTCCTCTTGTCTCTCCGTTCCAATCTGTCTGGTTGACTTTGGATCTTGAGCTGGAACCGAATCCTTTTGCTTATCGATTTTGTTTTGACTGAGCGCCTACAACAAAGCTGGTTCCCGTGACGTGGCTTTCGTTGGGCGCTGTAGAAATCTAGGATTACGATTACGATAACGATTACATACAGGCACACGCACACGTGCATACATACTTCCATATAAACGTATATAGGCAGTAGACAGGCACAATTACATACATAAAAACATACATACATAAAAACATACATACATAAAAACATACATACATAAAAACATACATGCGTACATACATACACACATACATACATATATACTCAGATCATGCTCGGAGCAAACGTTCAAGAGCCCCTTAGCTTTTGCTTGAGACCTGAGGTCATTTGTTAACATTAAACCGCGTTCGTAGTGTACACCAATACATACGTCTTGTAGCCTTTACTGATGTACACTCCGTACACAGTGCTCAGGTGGCTTGAAACTCTCCATTCGCAACTTATAAATTTCACAAATAAATAATAAAAATTACCACGGCCCATTAAATTTCTTAACACCTCAAAAAACTTTTGTGCTTGATTTCCTAGCATCCTAGATTGATTCTTCTCATAAAATAATTAGTTTTTATGAGATTAGAAGCTGAACGGGCATAAGAAACATTCCGCTATATTCGCTAGGTGGCAGACATTAAGATAGCTTTGAATGATCCAACTGCATTCGCTAGACGGCGATAGTGAGGAATGAAATGTCCATAAAACGACAAAATCCGTTCTAAGTGATTTTTACGCACCACGTGTTATTCACGTTTTTGACAAATTTCATGGATAATATGATCTGAAATGGATTTACGGCGTAGGAAAAACATCTACCGTCATCGGAGAACAGGTAATCCATGACTTTATTACAAATTCTACTATGGTAGAATTGTGGAGCACGGTAGCATATTGGATAGAGGGCTCAGCTAGTAACGTGGAGTGTCCGGGTTCGAGCCTCCTCTGAGACGGCTCTTGTGTAGAGACCTTGAGCGAGTCCTTAACTCACAATTGCTCGGTGCCATCGACTGATGCTAAGTCTTTAGTTAGTGGCGCAGAAATAATACTAATTGTAGCAAATATTCCTCAAAACGAATTGATAAGCGCTAATAATGGAATTGGTGGGAGACGAAGAGTATGATGTCGTGGATAAGAAAATGTGCAAGTGTGTGTACATTTAATGCGCATTTTTGATTATTCTGTTTTTCTTCCGTCAGAAGTTGAAAACATATTTTAAAGGGTTATTTTTGTTACAGCGCTACTATTGGAAAATGTGAAATTACGAAGGCGGTATATAAACAGTTTGTAATATGGCGCTTTGCAAAAGGCCGATCGGAATTTGTGTTGAGTGATTACTAAAATTAATTAGAATAGAAAATTATGGATCTTAGTTTTAGGTGAAATACTGACAATACTTAATTAGAAATATTTCATTTATGTTTGGCAAGAAGATTAGCAAGACAGTTAATCGATTGATAGTTATGAGACAGTTGTAATTGTAATTGTAATTTAAAATTTGTTTGACGCCACTCAGGATAAACTCATCAGTGGCGCTCTCTGCGCAAACCGCAGTGATGTTAGAAATGTCATTAAGATCGTAAAGTTTATCATTGATAGCAGTCAATTATTAGAAGAACTAGAAAAGTAACAGGTGACTAGGCCGCGCACACACGCAGAGACCTGCCAGCGGATTCCCATCCAGAGTAGACGGATGACACGGCGTTCAAAGTGTCCCCGGACCAATTCAGTTACACCTAATTTATGAAGCGCCATGATCAGAGAAGTGTTTTACCTGTTTTAATTAGTAAATCGAATATCGTTGAATGATGTCGTGTGCAGCTGTGTGTTTTGATAGCGGCGCTTTAGAAGTCAGATTTGATTCGATTAGATTGGATATTAGTCAGATAATTTGAGCAGCAGAGCTAATGTTAAGGTAACACACTTTTATGCACAACTAATTAAGCTCCACGGCCGAAGTATCGTAAGGTAAAGTTCTGTTAAGTACCTGTGTAATATAATGTAAATTCTCTAACTTTCTCAGTGCTACACAAAACCTGTGTCAGAAAGAACAGCTTTGCACCGTATCAGATCAGGCCTGACAGACTCCCTGACTCACTGGCTGATTTATTGATTATTTGACTGACTAACTTACTTACGGAATGACTGACTGACTGACTGACTGATTTATATATTGATTGACTGACTGACTGATTTATTGATTATTTGACTGACTAACTTACGGACTGACTGACTGACTGATTTATTGATTGATTGACTGACTGATTTATTGATTGATTGATTGATTGATTAATTGATTGACTAACAGACTGATTCGTTAATTGACTGATTGGTTGATTGATTGACTGATTGGTGATTGATTAGTTGGTTGATTGATTTCAGTGCATTTTTAGAATTTTTAAAATTAGAATAACACTGAAGTTCATTGATTCATTTAGAGGATATTTTAAAATTAGAAATTACAGTTTTTTCATTCTTTTATTCATTCAGAACATTTGAAAAATGTTTTATTGATGCAGTTCATTCACTCATTCATTCATTCATTTATAACTTCATTCATTCATTAGTTTGTTATCCATCCATGAGTCATTTGATTCATCCATTCATGTTTGGTAGTTGATGTTGTATTTGTTTACATGTTTTCCAGGTGGTACTGAGTCACCTGCAACACAATGTCAGAATGTTCAGTGATGCTTAACCTGGAAAGAAGAAACTCAGTCTGCAGTTCAGACGGACGTTTGCTACGTCAGCCGGTGTGACGTGTCCAACGAGACAGGATCAGGTTCATCATCTAATCTGGAAACTTCTAGAGTGCCATTATCATGCTGCGCAAGATATCCTTCTCCAGTCGCTTCTAAGCCAAACCACATTCCACTGGACAGAATCAGTTGAGATGCATAACGTACCGGAGGCTGTAAGACAGACATTCGGAAACAGATCTGAGACTTGGGCTGGAATTTATGCATCGTCTGTGTTGAACGCAGGGCTGCATATTAGTCTAGTGGTTAGTTGGCTGGACTGTCAACCTGGTAAAAAGTCTTTCAACGTGGCAAATTCAGAAACCTGCATGCTGAATTTTCGGCTTGGAGGAAAAGTTGAAAATGGCTTCCAGTAGTATAGGTTAGGGGACACTGCAAACTGCAACTTGGTTCAGCTTTTGAAATTGGCCTTGTTCTTTGTCGTCCTCTGTTTCCTCTTGAATTCCGTTAGTTTTTGGTTTTTCGACAATTTTCTTTCTTCCTTGACTTCTTTCTATACTGATTTCTGCTCCTCGTTTTTCTGTTCTTTCGTCAGGTCTTTTCTTTTGAAAAGTTTCTCTTATCTGTCTTCTTTCTTTTGTTTTGTTTTTTTCTTTTTGTTTTTTCTTTAACTATAGTTTAAACATGACTTTGTAAAATGGCTCACTTTCTGAAGTTTTATTGGACAACAAAATTTATATAGTGACTTTTCCAACTTTATCTTAAGAGCATTCAATCCTTTTGTGTAATTTATTGTAATGTAGGGCAATGTCTTGTGCCTTGTAACATAAATGAAGATCTATATGGCATATTTTGAAGAAAATGACCATTAAACTGTCTGACGATGCAAACCAACCATCACAAGCACTTGTTATGCCCACTGCTTTCTTTTGGACAAGGCAGACGATGAAATCAGAATTACAAAATGACTTAAGAGAATCAGTCAGCTGTCTCACGGAGACATTGGAGGTGGAAGTTTTGTTTACGAGAATTTTAGTAATGTGTTGTGATTTAATAATTTTACCGACTTCTGCGCTTGAAATTTTGTGGTATGTGTACGAATTTTGCTCTGTTTCGTTGCAGCTTCTGAAACTGCAAGAAATGGAAAAGAAGAAATCTGTGGTAGGTTTGTTTCTGTTTGTAAGTGCCATAGAGACCCAGAGGTGGCCAGTCCAGCCATGACATGGTGGACACTGAGGTGGCCAGTCCAGCCATGACCTGGTGGACACTGAGGTGGCCAGTCCAGCCATGACATGGTGGACACTGAGGTGGCCAGTCCAGCCGTGACATGGTGGACACTGAGGTGGCCAGTCCAGCCATGACATGGCGGACACTGAGATGGTCCCAAATCCAATGGAGTAAAATACTCTGTAAACAAAGGAAGATAAAACCAGTAATTTTGAAGTAAAAATGACAAAAATATTATACTGTTAAAGACTACGAAGGAGGAAGAGAGAAAAACTAAGCACTGAAAAGGAAAGAAAATGGGGGAAAATGCACCTGAGAAACAGGGACCATGCTAAACGCTGGCCTTTTGAACTTTGGATTCAATATCCAAAGCAAAACGGGCAGCACTTGGTGTAAGTTTGAAATGGCCGTCCTGAGAATCTTCAAGTCCCTCTGCCGCCCTGGGATGCTATGTACACCTGTAATCAGTGCTGTTTGTTTTTGTTGCATCTGGCCTAGGACTTTCTCTGGGTGGTTGTCTTTAAGCGATGCTATATGAATCCTCTGAATGAATGAATGAGTGAGTGAATGAATGAATGATAAAGAGGTGGGTAGATAGCTTTAGCTAGGTGGCCTATCGTTTCTTTAAACCCTGAAGTAAATTGTTTTGTAAGTAAATAATTTGGTAGGCAAGTATGTACATACATACTTTGGACAAATTGGTAAGTAACTAAGGAAGGAAGTACTCTGTTTATTTAAGTAGGCAGGTAAGTAGGTAGGGTAGGTGTTTATGTAAACAGATATGTGGCATGGGTGTATGTAAATGAGTGACTCTGATCTAGTGACTTCTATAGTGCCATTATCATAATGCTCCAAGCATTGCTAGATGGTCGCTTCAAGAGATCAAGTGAAGAAATGAGCGAAATAGTGAGTGAGTGAGTCAGTCAGTAGAAATAGTAAGTATGGATAATAAGTAAGTAAATTAGTACGGTTTAATCTGATTTAGTTTTATGTATTCAGATATTTCTATAGCACTTCTGCCGAGAAGTTTCACAGCAGATTTCACAGCAGATTCAGATTTGCTGACGTTGCATTTGTCTTTAGTGCTTTGAATAAATAAATGATGAAATTACGATTTGGCCACCATTTTGTATAATCCTGTCATCTTTTTCTGTGTGTTATTTGCATTCGAAGGAATGGAAGAAACAGAAGAGAGAATTATTTGAAGCTTTTTGATAACAGATAAACTTTCTGTTTTTAGTGAAGTTTAACACCACTTAAGATTTCACAGGAAGCACTTTTGTGAGGAACTTAAAAGACACTATATTTAATCTATGGATACATACATGCATACAAGGTTAGGGTTAGGTGACTTTCTTAACCGGTGTCCATTACCTGCATAAAAAATTGAGATGGTCTGGGACAGTGAATGCTGAAGGTGGTGCAAAGCCTCTAATGACTAAGGGGCTGGGTATATAATTTCTCCCTGCAGAGACCAGATGAAGCCTCAGTAGTGGACACATTTTGAAGCATTTCATATGACGTTGAGCATATTTGGACTACTCTTTATTGTAGGATACTCATATCAGAGAGCAAAGTCACAAGTCATCAGTTGGGAATGATGGGTAGACCTAAAGTACGTGTTTGTATGTATGAATGGCTCTACATGAATTCCAAGAGTGATGGTCTTGGCCTCAGAGAAAAGGGTCTGCATCCCGGGACTCCCTGCAAGCTATGCCACTGTTTGAAACAGTCCTTATCTTAATCCTGCATATCTCTTTTGTCCAGTCGATTTTTTTGCAGCAGTTCAGTGTTCTTGCTTTCCCTTGATGGGCCTAGTATGGCCTTGAAATAATCATTGTCGAGGGCTTAGCGCTTTGACATCTGCTGTTGGATGATGCGGTAATTGCTATGATCTTTTGCGTTTTCTACAGACTGGTTTTAACTCTGTTGACATAACGCTCAGCTGGTTAATTTCAATTTTATCTTGTATTTAAAAATAATATTAAAAATTTGGATAATCAGAGTAAGATTTTGATGAATACAAGTGGAAATATACTTTATTAATTAATTGATTTGTTTATTTAATTTGATGATTCACTGATTGATTGATTGATTGATTTATTGATTGATTGATTAATTGATTGATTTGTGCAGCAATTACATGCAGCAGTGTAAAGATCTTGGAATACAAGGATGCTGTGACCTGACCCAGTTATGGACCAATTCCACTTCAAACAGCAGTCTGTGAGGATGCTATGACCTACTACCTGACCCAGTTATGGACCAATTCCACTTCAAACAGCAGTCTGTGAGGATGCTATGACCTACTACCTGACCCAGTTATGGACCAATTCCACTTGAAACAGCAGTCTGTGCGGGTGCATTAAACTAAGTAGAAGTTCATATAGTTATGAGTATGGATTGGCCAGAATTAGTCCACTTCATAAACTTAGGCAGTTGAGTTTTGTTATTCTTGCAAATTTAGCCATAATCGTGGGGTTTATGTCACCTGTAAAAACGAATGAGTCCAAGTGCAGATCCTTATGGCATTCAACACAGCGCTGTTGCCAAGTGAAACTGATTTTAGTGATCACTTTTCATTGAGTCTTCCTGATCGTTCAATCTTGGCTGTAGGATGAACGGTTCCAGCTGGCCAGCAGTTATAGGCTGCCTTTAAAGATACTGTAGAGTGCTGTTCTGGAATGTGCTGCATGATTTTAATGTCAGGTTATAATGTCTGAATCTTTCTTAGCAGGAAGTGACCGAACCAACAAGAACTTATTTATGGCTGATACTTATTGTCATTTCATTTCTGCATGTATTAAGCACCACAATCTAAAGACAAAACATCAGCCGATAGATAGCTCTGAGTAATTGTGCATGAAGGACTTGAGGCTCAAGGTCCCTACACAGTAACCATCTCAGGGAGGAGGAGGCTCAGGCCTGTACTCTTCGCATTACAAGCCGTGCGCTTTAACCAGTTGGCTACTGTGGCCTGGTAGCACTGCATTCACCATAAAATACTGACTATTCAGTTGACCAAACAGTTGACTGCATAATTGTAATAGCACTTTGCACTGTATTTGTAAACAAGCCCAGAACCACCACCAGATGACACAATTCCACCTGAACCTCACAGTGAGTTAGCATCTTTTATGTTTTCTTTTAAGTTTTCTCTACTTTTTTACTGCTGTTTAAGCTACTTTCTTACAACTTTTTCTACTTTTTCTCTTCTTTTAACTTCCCTGTTCCTCCTTGCTCTCCATTTTAAGTATTTAGAGCTGATCTCTATAAATGTTGATTGGTTTGCTATGTAAGTTACTAAACTTGGGCTAACAAGATATGTTTGAACAGGAGAGGATGGAATGTCTCAGTGGACTGACTTTCTGATGTTGACCTGAATACAACTTGGTTTTCGTGTGCCATCAGCTGGTGTTGCATGCATTGGACAACGATGCTATAAAAGTTGCTAATTTTTATTATTGTGTGATTGCCTAAGTTAACACTTAACCAATGGTCAGTGCAGCCGAGATTAGTGACTTTAGTTGACTGATGTGTACTGATTGGATGTGAGGGCTTACTACTGGTATTAGTTAGTACTATTTGAACCAGCTGAGAGGAGGGCAAAGTGGACCCTGTAGACTCTTGTGTTTCAGGTTGATTGTAAATTGAAGCATCATTTCTGCTGAATTACAGACAGCTTTTGCTTTAGGTGCCAGGTCTTTACATTACTTCAGTAACAAAGAACAATGTCTACACTGATGGGAAGCTCCCCAGGTTGACCTGCCTGGCGCTAACGACCGAACCATTCAGGATCAACTCGAAACCAAACTTCACCTGGACATCTAAGTAAACAAATTCATATGATCAGGCCGTCTACTGCCGAGCATTCTTTGGTATTCGTTCGTTCATTTGTTCAGAGCAATTATGTAGCACCTCTTTAAGTTGTGTACCCAGAGTTGCTCGGGATGGCTTTATGCTTTTGTTAACCACGTTCCACTGGCACCTGTAAAATTCGTCCACGTATTTCAGTTGCTTTCAATGGATTTCTTGACACAAAGATTCATTCTTGACCTACTGTTCCATATTGTTCCCCTTCCCAAGTGCTGCTAATTCCTACAGGTTGTTGTGATTTGTTGTGCTACAACTTCTGATTTTAATTGTTATTGGACATTCATATAGCACCACTTAAAGAGAAATCTAATCAGAGGTGCTCTCTTTACAAGTCGAAATGATGCAGTCTGAAACTCTAAGAAATTAACATTATGTTTTCTCACAAAGGCAGATGTGTACGTGGACAGAATTGACTGTATGTCTGCTGGTATTACATGCTTCATCTGAACTGCTGCTTTATTGCAACGTAGATGCATATTCAGTTTTAACATCTTTTTGTTCTACAATTCATTTCCTTAACAGAATTTGTTAATGAATGAATGACTAGGAATCTGAGCAAAATCAAAAATTGCTATGTACTAATCACCTATGGGAAAACCTAAGGCAGACCTAAATGGGACCTATGTCCTGGTTAACACTTATAGTGTGAAATAGAAATTATGAATGAATGACATACACTATCAGCCCAAGTAAACTTTAACATTAACTGATACCATGTGTCTAAATATTTCAAGTTCATCTTTACATTTTTCTGACAGGAGAAGAGAAAATTCGAATTGGTGCTTCATGGTACTTTGAGCTTTTCATCAATGGATTTCTGCAGGATGTGACCATTGACAACCAGACTGATGTTGTTGGCATAGGCCGAATTAAGTCAGGTTCTCGTGTGATTGGCATCCGTGTGTCAGATCCAAACAGCTCCACCCTTAAGGACTTTGTAATGAGATATCTGCAGGACTTCTTCTGGTGACTGATGGCAAGTGGAAATGCTCGCACAGTTTTCCAGAGGGATGGTTCCTGGCTTCATCTGATGTTTCTGCGTGGACAGGCGCCATCATTGTGTCGCCAAACAGTGTGGAGAGTATCCATTTGTTGCAGGAATCAGTGGCAAAACAAACTGGATTTGGGAAGCTGGAGGTGACGTTTACAAGCTCTACTGTCGATCATCTGTCAGTAAGTGGCTTCAGGCTGATGATCATCATTTTCTCACATTTATGGATGGTTTGTGTTTTATTTAAAAAAAACTGCTGAACTGACAGGGTCAAGATTTCTGGTGAGTAAAGTGGTGCAGACGTAGACAATGATAAATAAACGAATTAAATTATGAATAAATAATGAACCAGTCAATCGATCAGTCAGTTGAATGTTTAAGTATGTAGAATTGGATGGCAGCTGTGATATGGATGAAGATGCTTACAACAAGTGTGATCATTTTGAAAGTAAAGATGTGATGATTGTAGTGATGATGCAGTAGCAAATGGAATTGATTACTATGGAAGTTTAAAGACATTGATAATAATGATACTAAAAGCAACAATAATGATAATTATGACTAGGGCAATGACTATAGACAATGATTCTAATGATGAATTGTTGTGTTTATTTAAAGCAATCCCACTGAAAACAGAGAGCACAGAGAGAAACCACCACCTCCACCACCACCACCACCACTACTGAGTTCACAGAAGATGACTTCTGTTGGTAAGATATGATTGATTCTGTTCCAATCTAATCTTTGTTGACTTCTGTTGTGGTGCAAGTATCTGCAGTAATCGTAATCGTAAACTCTAGATTTCTACAGCACTCAGCAAAAGCTAAGTCATGGCTTATTCACAGGTGCTTAGTCAAAACAAACTTGATTTGCAAGAAGGGTTTTTCCCAGGTCAAGACCAAAGAGTCAGACGGCTGCTGTTCGTGGTGTTTGGAATTGGATCTGCAGGACAGATAGAACAGGAAGAAGAGGAATCAGAATAGGATCTGCAAAAGAGGAGGTTTTCAGTTTTGAGTGGAAGACAAGCGCACTGATTGCAAGGGGTGAAGTGATGGCGAGTAACCCAGAATTCGACCTATGACCTTAACCTATGACTGATTAAATTACTCTTGTTTTGTGGCAATTTATTTATAAACTTATTACTGTTGCCTGTTCTTGTCTGATTACTTCTTAAACTATGTTGTGTGTTAGGCATGTATTTGAAGCATCAGACAATTGTGGAGGTCTTTCACAGACCACAAGGCACAAAGGAACGTTCTGAGCTGCTTTACAAATAAACTTTGAAGTTTGATGAGCTGGAAATGTGAAATATAACTCATGATTTTTATGTTGAGTTTGATCCTTTTGATGAAAACTGAGGGTCGGAATTTATGGGAGGGGAGCATTTGCTAAGAGACAATTCGTGTCATGTGAGAAGAGATATTACAGATGCAGACCATGTCTATACGCTTCATCCTCAAAGCCTATCCTTGCTTGCCTTACTATGAACATCACATACATGCGTGCATGTATTCAGGTTTTATTATACAATTAAATTACAGGTAATTAGGTAAAATGTAGTAAATAACTACAGGCACAACGTTTAGTGACCAGTGCATCTCAAGCATGTGTTTAAATATTCCAGAGTTGTTTCATAGTATTAATTTAATTTCGTTGTATTATTATTTCATTGTATTCATTCAGCTACATTCAGGAAGACATTGATCAGATGAAAGACCAGATTGACTAGTTGCCTGCTGACCCACAGGATGTTGTCCGTGGATCTCTGGAAGATCTGACTACCATTTACGGTGCTGATACGGCCTGTGAGCACCCGTGTGATGAGGACAAGTGCCAGAACAGTGCCAAGTGCCATCCCATTGGATATGGCCTATGACTGCGAATGCTTGCCAGGGTTTATTGGTCCACACTGCGAGTCAGGTGAGTGGATTCTCAGTCTCCAGCTGTCTGGTTTCCTTATGCTTTTCTGCTGTATTGAAGAAGGTAGAAGAAGAACAGTCTGACCTCTCGATTGACAGTCCAGCAACTGTGCTAACCACTAGACTCTCTGTTGTGGTGGGGATATGACCTCTGACCTCTCGATTGACAGTCCAGCACTATGCTAACCACTAGACTCTCTGTTGTGGTGGGGATATGACCTCTGACCTCTCGATTGACAGTCCAGCACTATGCTAACCACTAGACTCTCCTGCAACCTATTATGACCTATTGTAACAACTGTAATGTGTAACTGTAACTAAAATTTAGACATTTTTATCTTATCTAACAGGTAATAAAATGTAAATGTAATAAAATTTACATTGTCTCAAGTCTTTCATAGATAATCTAATTGTAATCAAATTGTAATCTAATATTTATAAAGCACCTCTTAGAGGATAAACTGAACAGGGGCGCTCCTGACCTGAAAAAGTAGCATCACTTAAACAGTGCAGTCTTCAGGCGCCTCTGGAACGCTGAGAGGAGGAGAGAGGGGCTGCAGTCACAGTTCTCGAGAGAGATGATTCCAGCACGAGGGATCAACACAGGCAAAGCTTCTGGACTGGGCTGCAGCGGTTTGCATGTGAGGGACAAACAGGAGATCCTGGGAGGCCAAGTGGAGGATTCTACGGCCCGGCCGTGAGGAGACCAGAATGCAGAAGTCATTAAAGTAAAGGGGAGCAAAACCAGCAACCAATTTGCACAAATCTGTTCTTTATTGTATTCAAAAGTGAACTCCTGGATCTAAATTTTAAACTCAGTCATTACTGGATGGCATCAAACCCGAGTTGCATTTTCATACAAAAAACACCCTTGGCAGCAGGTGGAAAGTTTTTTTTGTCCAAGTACAGTTCCTAAGCAACATGTAATTGTATTTGTTAAATGTTTTTGGAATTGCTTAGGAATGTAAAATTTTATTCCCATTGTCTAAATGCTTTTGTTTTTTTGGTGTTTATTACATTAATTCGTTGATATGGAAAGATGTACAATTGAACATGTCCATGTTCCTATTATGAATATTGGCTTATTTAATAATCTATTAATAAATAATATCAAATTATTTAATATGAGATTTGTAATGGTATTTGCTTGTTAAAGCATATGATGTGGCTGGTAAGTTTGGCTTTTTAAAAACCTAATGTGTCAGATGTAATTTACAACTCGTTTTTGAGCATTGTAGCTCACCAGGAAAGGTTATCTTTTTCTTTTTGGATTTTTAGTTTTGTGTATGTGCTTCAGTCAGAAGCACGTTCTTTGACTGGAGAGCTTCATCTGTTGCAGACTGCTTTTGTAAAAGGGGCATAATAAATGAGCTGTAATAATGTTTCATTACATTACAGAATGTTGTTGCTGTTGTATTCAGGTCCAGTTCCATGTGAAGCAACTGCGCTGTGGAAGTGTGGCCTTGACTTTGGGAATCATCGTATGTGACCCAGATGGGCTGTGGGTGAGTTACCCCATCGTTTTCTACGAAATAATAATATCATTAATCAGATATTTTGCATCCGAGTTTGTTAGACTTAAAAGGCAAGAATTAGAGATTACATTTCTGTTTCAGATGGAACTTGAACGTGTTAAAAGCTAAGTGTTCTTTTGCACAGGTGTATTGATGCTTGAGCACTTAAGTGGACAACGGCCCTTTATCAGCCTTTAATTTGTTTAGTTACATAAGAAGTTCTGATACGAAATTGACTAATTCTGTGCTTGTGTGTTTTAATGTAAGCATACATCCGTGTTTGTGGTTGCTTATATGCGCAAATATATTTGCCTTTGTGTATTGGTATATCTGTGTATTCCGATGTATGCATAGTTCTTTGATCTCTCGGTTTTTGCCTCTGAGTTTGCATATTTTATAAGCTTGCTTATTCTTTGGTGCTTCAAACAAGTGGTTAACATGCTAGACAGTCAAAAGGTTAGAGGTTCAAAGCCCTGCCAGGACAGAAATTTGTTTAGAGACTTTGGCTGCATGTACAACCCACGCTGAGCTCAGCTATGACGAGTTACACTGACCATACATCGTCAGTAGGAAAATCAGGCAACAAGGGAGAGGGCTGGCCACCCGTTCTTATATGCTGAGGATGAGAAATATGAAGTCGTCAACACTTCATACCCATGGCTGTCTCTCAGGATTAACTTAAGAGCTGCGCCTGTTCTTCGCGTTCTCTTCATTTCGTTCTTCTTCGCTTTCTTCACATTCTTTGCATTCTTCTTCACATTCTTTCCAGTTTTTTGTTTTCTATGCTTTCTTTACATTCTTCGTGTTCTTCTTTGTGTTCTTCTTTGTGTTCTTCTATGTGTTCTTCTTTGTGTTCTTTCTTCATGTTCTTCTTCATGTTCTTCTTCTTCTTCACTTTCTTCTTCTTCACTTTCTTCTTCTTCTTCCCTCTAGGTGTGTCTGTACTTGCTTGCATCTTTGATGTGCATTTGTATCATCGTAAGTATAGTTGCTTAACTATTTTTTTGCTTCATGCCATTAAAGTGTTTGGCATTACACAGTCAACCATTCTCACTTTATCAACAATTGCTGTAAGTGCCTTCACAACTGCTGTTAAGTTAACTAAATAAGGGGGTTGCAATTTCATGTTGATATATGTGCTTTTGATATATTGGAAAATGTATCCAGTGTTGTGCAGGTTAAATAAATCTTCAACCTAAATTTGCAATAAAATTGCTCGAGTGCACAGTTGTTTAGATGACCAGCCAGCCATAGGTTGAATCAAACACACTATGTCGCTTAGAATGTAGTATAAAGTATGATTATTTATTATGTAAACATTTTATTTCCATATTGGGTACAAACCTTAGTACTGTGTTAATCATTTTGATGCTGTTAGATAACCCATGCAGGTAAGTAACTGAGGTGAGGCATTTCGATTATCTCTTAGGACATGCTTGCCCATTGTCTCTCTGCGATGTTATTCAGATTTTAGTGGACAGGTCCACTGTGAGCAATGGCAGCCTGTTATTTGACTGTCTTGAATGCACTGCTGGACACTGAATGGGAGCTTATTACGTGCTTCCCGTTGTCACAGGCCGTCCTCATGTTGAACAGATACCACAAGCAGCTTTTGTTTCGGTCTCAGTATGTAAGATGCAATGTTTGTAGCCAGTTGAAGCAGACCTGTGCTTCAGATTATGGTGCAGTGAAAAGGGAAATTATATGTGGATAATATGTGGTAAGTCTGAAAAATGGCAATGAGTGCAGAAGCAAGGATTGGAGAGCAGCTGAAGAGAGACCTTCAGGATAAAAACCTGAAGCAAATTATCTGTGCTTCATCGTGGTTATAGATATTACAATGATAGCTTATGATTAATTATGTATTGTGCATATGTTGTTTTTTGTTTACTTAAGCAATGTTGGGTCTACAAAGACATATGTTGCATCTGGCACAACTGGATGTCATAGTTTCATCCTGGGTCACGTCAAGCAGAAAGTGTCATCTGCATTGGAGCGTGTCAGTGTCACACAGCAGTGCATGGCTGTCTGCTTTGTCAGCCACTGTCAGAATTATGGCGTTTGTGATGCAACTTCTACAGGGTCTTATACTGTGTGTCCTTCCATACATGGGAGATTACTGCAAGGAAAGTAAGTGTGTGTGTGTCATTTAGGAAGATTAGTTTTCCCAGTAATATGTTGTCAGTTGCTACGTCTTTGCTTAAAACATGTTTGCTTCATATGCTGTTCTTAAACACAACCCACCCTACTGCCTCCTCTGCCCCTTCCTTCTGTGGTTTTCTGGCAACTTGACTTGGCTTCTTTGGACAACCCTAGTGACTTGACACAGCACTCGTGAATAAGCTGGTGCCCTGCACTTAGCTTTTAAGTAGCGCTTTAGAAATTTCAAGTTTACGATTACGATTGTTACTTTTCATGTGAGAGCCTTTGAAAGGTGCTATTAAATGTTTGGATAAGTACATACATGTGAACCAAGTGGAAACTTGTGACTGTTCTTGAATGGATAATAAGTGAAATTTGTAACACACTACGAAGAGTCTTAAACAATGGTCGCATTGCATGGCATTGGAATCACACTACTGAACCAGTCTTCCAGTATCTTCTGATTAAGCATGGTGTTAGATGTCTAAGCACATCATCTGTTCATCATCTAACCCTAACCTGTGGTTTTGTTAAAGCAACCACCTGTTACCTGAATCAAGTCAGTGGCTGCTGGATGCCTCGAAGAACTTCATTCTTAGTGGACTTTTAGATTCCTGTAAACCATTGAATTGCAGGTTTGTTTAACATTCAATGATCAGTGCTTGGGCCACTGATGTTTATTATTTTTATTAATGACATAGATGATGGGACTTTATCTAAAATTTGTCAGTTTTTGGATGATAGAAAACCATGTAGAGGAGTGGTTGATGAGGAAGAAGTGGCAGATTCTGCAAGAGGATCTAGAAAAACGTTCAGTTGGTCACATGACTGGCAATTGCTGTTCATTTGAAGAAGTGCATGGTGATGCATTTGGGAAGAGAAGCAACGGATTTTCATATGAAATGGGGAGTTAGGTATTGAAAATGAGTGAGTAAAAGAGAGACTTGAAAGTGATTAAAATTAGGAGTGTAAAGCCTGCAAGGCAGTGTGCTGAAGCAGCAGAAAGGCTAACTCTGCCTTAGGTAGACTGTAGTTAGCAGCCACAAGGATAGAATACTGAGGCTGTACAAATCAGCTGGAATATTGAATCCATATCAGACAGATGACATAGAACAACTGGAGAAAGTGCAAGTAAGAGCTACCAAATGATTTGGAGTGACAAGGGTCTGAGCTGTGAAGAGGGGTTGGAAAGGTGTCTGCTAACAACACTGGACAGAAGGAGGAGCATAAGGAGATCTAATCAAAGCGTACAAGGTCATCAGTGGAAAGGAGGCACCGAACAAAGCGACTTGGGGCCACAGATATAAATCATTTAAGAAACAAAAAGGAACATTAGGGCATAAATTCTTTAGTGCAAGAGCTTTTGCCTTCTGGAATGTTTTGGACGATAGTGCTGTCTCAGTGGACATGGCTTTTAGGAAGAAGCTAGGAAGGATTTGTTGCTAATTC
Source organism: Norana najaformis (assembly GCA_964023275.1). Taxonomy (NCBI): domain Eukaryota; kingdom Metazoa; phylum Annelida; class Clitellata; order Crassiclitellata; family Hormogastridae; genus Norana; species Norana najaformis. The sequence continues at coordinate 5,078,474 of OZ029926.1, forward strand.
CAAGTTAATTCACAGCAGTGGTTCTGGCACAGATTATGTGTCTTCTGAACCACTTTATGTAACTCTCTGTCTGTTGGTTTCTTGGAGCTGCCCACTGTGGCTTTGGATCTAGAATGAGATTTCTTTTCTTTCCCTTTGGCTCTGGTGACCGAATAACCTCAATAGATAATAGGGCTAAGTAAAGATCATTGCAAGTTGCCCATAGAACCACTCTTCTGAATTCATTTTATTTCATCTGGTCAAAGCAAGTACTGATAATCTTCCATAAATTATTTAAAAAGTAAATGTAAACCCTGCTTATTTTTCCAAGATTTTATCAGGTGAGATCTCGTTTGAATGACTGCATGCCATTCAAGGTTCCCATGTACGAACCGTCCTATAGCCTGAGATTAAAATCTCTGAATTTAGAGCTGCTTTTTACTAGTAACAGAACATTTTCTTATTAGATTAATTCTTATCCAGATTTATAATTAAATCTGCTGCAGCTGACAACAGACATGGAATCCAGCATTTCGGAATGAACTGCGGTGATATGAAACAGAAACTTTACTAAACTTATGTAATTTCTGTTCTCAGAATGTGGTTGTTCCTTCTGACGTCTTAGTGACCTCAGAGCCATCTTTCCAGTTGCCAGAGACCTTCCAGTGTCCAGATTCCTTCTGTGAGGTTCTGGCCACCGAATATTCAAACCGTGGTTGCTGTGTGCAGGTAATTGATCAGTCAGATAAGAGCTACTTAAGCTAGGTAATTTTAAGGCTATGCTTCTCAGAGAGCACTGGACGTTCCTTATTTAGACTGTGTTGAGAAAACCATTAGAAAGTTGGAAACATTTTAAAATCTGTTTAACATTCTACTGGATTGTTGTGCAAATGCTGACTATTTCAGTGAAAGCTGCCTGTGTTATCCTATTAATAAAAAAGTTACAACTATTTATTGTGTACACTTCTGAACGAAAAGTTGAGAAAAATTGCGGGAGTGATATACAGTGTTGTGAAAATCATGTGTAGAACTGTTTCAAATCTATTTATGCATAACAGGCTTCTGAGGTGACTGCTTGCATATTGAATTTTCAGCTTTGTGTCTGTTTTCTCAGCATGTGTGGTCACATATCTGTTAATGTTAATCTGTAATTTACCGTGAATTAATGTAATTTTTTTAACAACACATACACACGCACATGCACAAACACAATGCTTTTAAGAGCCTCTCCGATGATGTGTGTTTGAAAGGCTGTCCTGTTGTTAGATTAGTCTAATTATTTGTGCTTCAGCCTCTTACTCCTCTGTTGTTGCAGGAATTCTGTGTAGATGAGCATTTACCTTTGCATGACTGAATGAAAATGTGCTTTCCGAAGTGTAATTTTCCTTTTTTGTTTCTTTGTTGCTTCCAGAGAGTTTAACGTCACCAAGAGTTGTTTTGCTTCCATTTCATGCACCCAGGAACCGTTCCAAACCAAAATAAATCGTTTGCTGTATTGGTTCAAATCCGTTGTTGAATCCCAATGCACGCAAACTATTTGCCTACCGACTGTTTCCCAGAATTGCTGCCTTAGTGTTGTTCTCAGTGGCACTCTGTGAACTCATTGATGGACCCAAACACAAAGAAAATTTCTCTGGTTATGTCTCAGGAAGACCTGAAAAAGTTCTGTGCATGAGTCACTGATCGAATCTATCAACTTACCTGATCAAGTCAGGTTGTTTTAAAATGTTATCCATTTGCAGTCAAATCCAACCTAATGACTTCTATGGTTCAGGCATTTAGTGCACAAGGAATGTGTTGATTTAAATCAGTTAATGAATCAGTTGGTGTTTCACTTACAAAGTTCAATATTGGCAGTCTTTATATGTGAATAAATGGATTAGTAAGAAATGAAAATATTGGTAATTGTGAAATCATGGGCGGTTGAACGGTAGTCTTGTCTGTTTGCTAGTAATGGTAACCATGCGGAGCACCCACTGAATGCATCATACTAGGAACTCGTTGTAATGCATGTCTTATAATGAGATAATGTTACAGAGAGTTTATATTGAATCATAGGTTATTTGAAATGTTTGAATCTATGTCCTCGACCTTGTTATGTCAGAATTCATGTTACAATGAAGTTTGTTCTAACAAGCCTTGAGTGTAGTTGATAGCAGGTTGAATTTAATTATCAATACTGAGAGATAGATTTAGTAATGTGGACAGATAATCTTTTGTTAGTATTGGTGTTTTTTTATCGAGATGTTTAGCAATGAAAGGAAAGGGTTGTCTTACGATGCTGTTGGAAGATGCACCTTTGCGTTTCAGTAGAGCTTCATGACTTTGCCTTTGAGAACTGTAACAAAAACTCTTTAAACTTATTGTGGATAATGGAGAGTTAATTACTGTGTTTTGTTGATTACAGTTCAATCCAGGCTTCCACTGAGTGCGTCCAAGGCAATCTCGTGGATTGTTCCTCAGGAACTGAGGTAGATGCAGGAAGCAGCAATGACACTCGTATCAGGAGTTTGTCCACTTGCCCTGTCCAACCAATCCCTGCTTTGCCCAGTGGCAGTTGTGTCCAGACTGATTCCAACAAATGCAAATGCCGCTGCTGTTCAGAGGACATCACTGAAGCAGAGTGCAAGAAAGGTATGCTGTTGCCAGACAAACATTTCACCTGACTTGCAGATTGAGTCTCCCATTTAGCTTTTGAGGGATTCAGTTACAGTTGATTGCCTGTCGTCCTGTCAGCCATCTTTGTAGCACCTTTGAGGAATCCTGAAAAGGCGCTATATTAAGCCAAAAGATAGTGGTAGTCATTGGAGCAGAATGCTGTCTACTGCTTTGAAATGCAGCTGACTGGTTGAGAAGGGAAAGGAGAAAGAGGTTATTGAGAACTGAACCTGTTGTGATGGAATGGTTTTCATTCAGTAACGAATTGAGCAGTTGTATCTAAACATTCCACTTGGTAGATGGCCAGCAGTTGAATGCATGTCCACCTATGAATGAGTCCCAGAATATCAGTGACCGGATTAGGTGATAATAAGGAGAGTCCGTGAGATTTAAGGGAGTAGGTTGGACCTACAGCATTGATAGGATACTTCCTCAAATCACCCACCTTCTTTTTGAAGAAGCAATACTCTTAATCACTTGAAATAAGATTCGTAATCGTAAACTTGAGATTTCTGCAGCGCTCAACTAAAGCTAAGTCATTGGGAGCAGCTTATGCACAGGTGCTCAGTCAAATAAGTCGATAGGCAAGAAAGTTTGTGTTTCAGGTCAAGATCCAAGAGTCAGGCAGGCAGGCAGACAGGCAGGCAGGCAGACAGGCAGGCAGGCAGCTGCAGTGGGTGGTGTTTTGAATTGGATTCACATGACAGATAAAAGGAAGAATAGGAATCAGGATAGGATCTGCAGAGAAGGAGTGTTTTATCTGCTAGAGTGTTTCTTCATCCAAACATCTCACTCATCCTTTCCTTGTTCAGATTTTGCATATTTTATCTCTTATTTCGTTACTAGTTCTGTCCTGTGATACAAACAGTGCTTACATCTGGATCGAGACACCTGCTTTACTTGAAACTCTTTCAGCGTCTTTCTTTGACAGCTTCTGCAGGTCAGCTGCCTTCATTAAGGGTTTCACTATTTCACCAGATTTCTCATTTATTGTTTTTTGTGAGCTTGCGTTATTAATAAAGCATTTAGCTTTCTAATGTATTTATTAACTAACTATGTGTTTGGTTAAATTTTGTGTCTTTCTACTGAATGACTGTTATGTACTAAAAATCTCATAATCGTTTTTGTAATCTCAAGATTTCTACAGCGTCCAAAGAAAGCTAAGTTGTGGGAACCAGCTTATAAACAGGCATTCAGTCAAAACAGAATCTATAGGCAGGTAAAGGTCAGGTTCAGTTCTGGATCGAGACCCAAGGTTCAGTCAGTTGGGTTGATGGTGGATGGTGTTTAGAATTAGAGCGACGAGAGAGGTAAAGTCAAGAGGTGGAATCAGGACAGGATTTGTGGAAGAGGAGTGTTTTCAGTTTTGAGCGAAAGACCTGCGCAGAAATTGCAAGGGGTTGGGTGTTGGTCAGTTCGTCTGATAGATGACTTAATTGCCTTAATTCCGAGTTTATTGCAGAGGGGTTGGGGCAGCTATAGCTGTGGGCGATTTCCGAATTCGAAAGATGAGGTGATGGGAGAAGGACCCGATCGCATTCAAGATTCTCCTCATCGTACGAGTCTCGCTATAGTCGTTATGGCTCCATAATACATCCGGGAGTTCCGAGTTCCTGCCCTTGACTAGCCAACCGGGTCGACCCGAGGGGATTTGTTGGTCCCTCGCTCACGTACGATGATGCGGGTACATCGTCCTTTCTCATGTGATGGACCGTTCTTCACCTGAAAATACATACGTTTAATTTTCAACCCACACATAAAACGCACCTTTCATCTGTTATATGTAGACATGTTCAACGCGTTTTTGAGGTTCTGTGAAGGCGCTGCATAAACTACCATATACATGAATTGGCCTACATACATACAGTACATCGTATGTAAAGTCGATTAGACGGTGAGGGAGAAAACCGGCCACCCTCCCTTATATGCCGAGACTAAGGAAATTGAAGCCGCTAACACTAAAAACCCATGGTCGCCTCTCAAGGCCAGGGTTAAGGGACGGCTCTTCTTCTCTGGTGCTCTAAATGCCCGTCGATTGGAAACACTTTCTACGGGACTGACTTCTGTCTGGATCATTATAAGTGGTTTGAATGAATGAATGAGTGAATGAATGAATTAAGATGCAAATAAAGACTGCTTACTTACTTTCGTTAGATTATTCTGCACCTCATCATCACCTACATTACACATGATCATCACCTACATTACACTTGATCACCACCTACTGTATATTACACATGATCATCACCTACATTACATGTGTTCACCACCTACATTACACATGATCATCACCTACATTACACATGATCATCACATACACATTACACATGACCATCACCTACATTACACATGATCATCACATATACATTACACATGATCATCACCTACATTACAGGTGATCATCACCTACATTACACATGGTCATCACCTACATTACACATGATCATCACCAACATTACACGTGATCATCACCTACATTACTCATGGTCATCACCTACATTACACTTGATCATCACCTACATTACACATGATCATCACATACATTACACATGATCATCACCTACATTACACATGATCGGTTGTTGACATTTTTAACTTTCGCGCCTATCCAGCAACCCATGCGACCCCAGCTAGGCCTGGCGTTAGCGTCGAGGGAGTGGCAGTGGGATGGTCGAAATCTCCTTCGCCAACATCTTCCGTATCCTTTCGAACGAATTTCACGACACTCCCACGCTAGTCATTCAAGCGGAAAACTAGGTCTGGTTCAAGTTTGATGTGCTCCGCGTTTGCTCCGAGCATGTCTCGGTTAGGCCTGGAACATTAGCGAGTAGAGCATGCGGTCTATACGCCCTGGTTCGTTCGTTTATGCTGGAGCGGACAACCTCTCCTGCCCCTCGATTGGGGTGATTTGCTGACTGACTTTCTAGATTCATCTGATTTCGGTGCGCCATCGGTTGATGCCTGGTGAATTAGACACCGGCGCTATAGAAGCTGCATATTACAATTGCGTAAACGGTGCTATTGAAATTTCCGTAATAGACTGGATATTCGCCATTTTCTCTGCAAGCATACCCTGCTTATTCATCCAGTCCTTTTGAGAGGTCCACAGAAGGCGTTATATCAGGTGTTATATGCATACATACATGCATACAAACATATACACATACATATATACATACATACATATACACACATATATACATACATGAATACATACATGAATACATACATGAATACATACATGAATACATACATGAATGCATGCATGCATACATACATACATATATGCATACATACATACATACATACATACATACATACATACATGCATGAATGCATGCGTACATACATACATTCATACATACATGCATACATACATAGCATGCATGGATACTCCGAGCATGATTGGAGCAACAGTGCAAGAGCCCCTTGGCCTGCTTAACATTAAACCACGTTCGACGGTATACAAACGCATACGTCCGTATACTGATGTACACGCCGTACACAATGCTCAACTCCTCCTTTGTCCTATATCAATTTAACAAATAAATAATAAAAATTACCACGGCCTACTGAATTTCTTAACACTTCGAAAAACATATGTGCTTGATTTCCTAGCATCCTAGATTGGTTCTTCTCATAAAATAATGAGTTTGTATGAGATTAGAAGCTGAACGGGCATAAGAAACATTCCGTTACATTCGCTAGGTGGCAGACTAGTTCCGTAAATGTCCATTAAGACAGCTTTGAATGATCCAACTGCATTCGCTAGACGGCGATAGTGAGGAATGAAATGTCCATAAAACGAGAAAATCCGTTCAAAGTGATTTTTACGCAACACGTGTTATTCACGTTTTCGACAAATTTCATCGATAATGTGATCTAATATGAACTTACGGCGTAGGAAGAACATCTACCGTCGTCGGAGAACATGACTTTATCGCGCTACGTTCAACGTTAACACGATAAATTGACGCACCCCTTCCTCCTTTTCTCTCTGCTCTCCAACCCCAAACATCATCCACCGTAGCTGCCACGCTGTCTCTGTGCCTGACTCTTGGATCTTGACCTGGAACCGAACCCTTTTGTCTATCGATTTTGTTTTGACTCAGCGCCTGTGAATAAGCTAGTCCCCGCAGCGCGGCTTTCGTTGGGCGCTGTAGAAATCTTGGAATTACGATTACGATTACGATTACGACTGCTAACCTATCTCTGCCATGTGTTTCAGCCGTCTGCCAAACACAGCGAAATTCTTTGCCAGATTTGACTCTGAAAATTTGAGATTTTCAAAAGTTTTCATCTTTTCGTCGAAACTTGTTGGATCTGATGCAGGACTCGAAACTACATGGGGCATTGTGTTTTTGGGGTCTGGGGATCAGAAATAATTGAGAAAATTGGGAAAGAAGTTGACGAAGTTACGTACGTCCCGCAGCCCGACCTGTGGATCGCTGATGGCCATACATGACTCCAGTCACATGACTTGGCAAGGCCTGCGCTAGTGGTCACATGACTTGGCACCGATCTAGTGAACGATTTACGGATCCATATGAACAGATCTAGAGTGGTAAATGGAGATACAAATAGACTTACTAAAATTACGTACAGTAGTAAATAGAGATAGCAAGAAAGACACACCGCAGTGACTTACAGAAACACATAGGTACGTGCAATGTATTTAGACTGCGACTATCAATAGGCGCCAGTATAGTCACAGTGATTTATGGATATACAAATAGAGGTTTGCTGTATTTAAATACACGATTAAGTACAAATTATATAATCTTAAGCTACTGTCGCACTTTGGCGAACTATGAATAAAATCGAATACATAGAATGTGTCTAACGAGTTAATAGTGGAGTGGAGTGGATGGGAGACGAAGAGAGAGGATATGTCGAGGCTTAGAAAAGGCGTCTATGTGTTTTATATTTAATTGCATATTTATATTATTTATCTGTTTTTGTTCCGTCAGAGGTTGAAATGCATTATTTTAAAAGATGGTTTGTTATGAGGCCAATAAAGCCTGAAGAGTAACTTGACCTAAGGCAGTGCGCTATATAAACTTTTGTTTGTGATGGCCCTTCAAGAACATGGCGATCGGAATTTGTTGTTAAATTTAATAAAAATCATAATTTGCGGGTCTTAGATTTCAGATGGAATATTGAAAAGAGATAAATAGAAGTATACCATTTATTTTCTATGTAGGAGATTGGCAAGAGTTAATTACAAATATGCGATCGCCGTTTTTCAGATAAATTATGCCAGTTGTCGCTAACTTATGGTGCGCCAACGATCGGAGAAGTGTAAAAGTGTTTACCTGTTTTAATGAGTCACTGTAGTGATATTTGATCATCATGGATTGATGCCTTATGCATTTGTGCATTATGATAACGGCGGTATAGAAGTTATTAGGCTGGATTCGATTAGATTGGATAATAGTCAGATAATAAGAGCAGCGGAGCTATCATTAAAGTAACATACTTGTTTATATGCATCTAATTAAGCTCCAGAGTCTTTGCATCATAAGGCAAAAGAAGGCAAAATTCTATTAGTTGCATGTGTAGTATATTGTGTTGTAAATTTTATAACTTTCTCAGCACCACACAGTAGCTGCATCGGGCAGACCAGCTCTGCATTGGCACTGTACTGGATCAGGCCTTTTTAGGACCAAGTTATATGCTTATAATTGGAAAAATATAAAGAAATATGTGTCAACATAGGTAAATATAGAATCACTAATGACAAGAAAATTTTAAGAAGTAATTTATCAATGTAACTCTGGCCTCTGCTCTGTTTAGGTTGAAAAAAACGGTGATTTTGGAGAACTTCAGAGTCAGCAGAGTCCTGATGAACTAAAGATCCAGAACAATCATCTGAGGAGAGATAATCTTTTAGATGGACTGAATTTTGGTGAGATTTGCCATGGATTTTAGTTCGACTGGTAAACCGTGAAATTACGTTCTGTTGTGTTCCATTGAGAAGAATACTAAGAGTTAGCTATAAGGACCATGTAACGAATGAAAGTATTAGACAACGAACACAGCAACCATTGATAAGTAATGTCATAGAGAAATCAACGACTGGATCCAGTCCAGAGATGATTACATGACATGACATGACATGTGTTCCATTGAGCAATTTATCTAGACATCTTAGAGATGAAACTGCTGAGCGTTGCTTCTGGCTTCAGAGCTCCCTGTAAGAAAATGGTAAGCCTTAGACAGGATAAGAAAACAGTCATCCACTGGCTGCATGTGAGTGATTATGTGCACACAGAACGAATTTAAAGTTAGTTAAGCAGTCATCCTACGCAGCAGGCCATCATATCTATCAGCCTACCAATGCATACGACAGCACGCTAATTTCTGTTGACTCCTAGAGCGTCATTGATTGGCAGCTGTTGATGACAGCCTGTCATGACACCTGTTCTTCATTGTCTATGCTAACTTCCTGTTTGTTTTTGTGCTGTTTTGAAGGCTCTGAAAGCAAAAGGCAAGAAGTTAAGTCTGGTTCAAAGAAGTCTTCTTAAAGCAAGAGTAGGTGTTTGTTAAGGTTTGATGCCAGCTAAAGGATTCATCGATTGTTTACTTGATTCGCCTCCTCATTAAAAGGCATTTTTTTATATTGGAATTTCAGTGAAGTTAATTAATTCAGAGCATTCTTATTATTAGACAGAATCATCTACGAACTCTTATCCGGTCTGCTGGAGGGTAAGGCAACAGTGTGCCCCGGGAGGGGGACAGACCATGTTGCCTGTCGTTGTTCCTCATCCTTGATGCAACACAAGTTCTGGGGACCCTGATTGTGGTTTCATCTGTCAGCTCTGAATGGGAGACCATTGATTGGGGTCTGCAGTTGTGAGGAACTTTTTCAATTATCAGAGTACTTAGATTTGCTGACTGATGATCTTTCTGTTCTTAACTCATTACCGACCGCACGGTACTAATCGGTAGTAGCGTCAGCCGACCGCACGGTAGTAATCCGTAGTAGGTGGGACTAGTCATATCATAGCCTCTTGTCGATTTATAGTCCTTATAATTTTGGAATTAAACGTCATTTAGTGAAGAAAGTTTAATTTTAACCCATATTACATCAGCAGAATCCCTGGAAAACGCCTCAATATATTAAAAACAACCAATCAAAATGGGCATTTAAACCGGGCAACGCGTAGCTAAAAATGGACATTTAAATGAGTCAAGATGGCGAAGCGTTATCTACGAGAGGAAGAAATTCGCCGATTAATCGATGAATGGTCATCTGCTGAAGAAGTTTATGATTCTTCTGATGAGGAAAATTTGTCAGATAGAGCACCTGAGTCCGAAGATGAGGTTAACGATGTGAATGAAGAGTCTGATATCGATACCAACTTTGACGATGACATCCGCTACATGCTTGCGGAGGGTGATGCTGGGTCGGTTTCAGAAGCATCAGAAGCTAGCAACAGCAGTGAGACAGAGTGGGCTAAGGAGGTATCAAATTTACCTTGTTTGCCTCTAAGTGCCCCATTTACTGGCGCGTGTTGTGGACTCTCCCACGATGCTTCAGTTTTAGACTTTTTTGCTTTATTGTTAGATGACAGTTTTTTTGATGTGTTGGCTGAACAGACTAACCTGTATGCTGAGCAGTCTAGGTCAGCTGCTGAGCAAGCAGGTAAAGCCCACAAGACAAAATGGAACCCTACATCTTCTCTTGAGATGCGTGCATTTGTCAGTATCAACATCGTAATGGGGTTCAAGATCCAACCACAGATCTATGACTACTGGTCAACCGATCCCTTGCTGAATGATTCTTGGATTTCAGACACCATGTCTAGGAATCGGTTCTTGGCTTTGAACAGGTACCTTCATCTAACAGACAGTACTCAAGCCCCTGGGAGGGACATGCCCAATTATGACCCACTTTACAAAGTTCACCCACTTGTGGAAAGGCTGAATACCAAATTTCCTGAATTGTTCAAGCCTGCAAAAAACCTGAGCATTGATGAATCAATGGTTGGGTTCAAGGGAAGGCTCCAGTTCAAGCAGCATTGCCCCAAAAAACCAACCAAATGGAGATTCAAAATTTGGACCATTGCTGACTCAGAAAATGGGTACTTTCTGAAATTTGATGTGTACACTGGCAAGGCCATTACCGCCGACCGTGCAGCCATCAGAAGTGAGTTTGGACTTGGTTATGATGTTGTAACCCACCTGGCGAATGACTATCTCAATGTCGGTCATCATATTTATTTTGACCGATACTTCAGCTCCCTTCATTTGTGCGAGTACTTGCTTAGTCGGGCAACTTACTCCTGTGCGACAGTTTTGCTGAATAGGAGGGGGTTACCTGATGATGCAAGGAAAGTAAAATTGAAGCGAGAAGGAGAACTTGTGGAGTATCAGAAAGGAGAAGTTCTCCTTTCTACTGCCTTTCACAAAAGGCAAATCTCTTTCCTGTCTACAGGTCAGGAGATTGGAAAGATGAAACCCCCTCATGAGTTCCGTGCATGTGTGAATTATAACTATAATTGTCACATGGGCGGAGTAGACAAAGGTAATCAGAATGTCTCTTATTACCCGGTTGGCCGTGCTGGCAAGAAATGGTGGCGGTACATTTTCTGGTGGGGAATAAATGTTGCAATTGTGAATGCCTATGTCATCTGGAAGCAAATTCCTCTTGACAATTCAGCTGACCACACATCTTCCAGACAAAGATGTAGATCGTCACATCTATATTTTCGAAGGGAAGTTGTCAAAGCATTACAGGGAGGTTACACCAGTACTCGGTATTGCACAGTGCGATCATCTTATTCTTCACCCATGCTGGCCGGCAATGAGAGGGGTCACATCTTGGTGAAGCTCGCTGGTTGTTGTCGTACTTGCATTTACAGAACTGCTGTTTTCTTACACAAATGAATAAACTCAGTGACAGAGGAGAAAACCTCCAGAAGCTCTTCATTTCATCCTGCTTCTGCCATTGATGTGGCAAACTACAGACTACTAGATGATCATTTGCTGGCAGCTACGTTGAATGTCAAATCAACCAATTTCTTGTATCAACTGACAACCAAATGACAGAGGACAAAAAGTACTATTGGATTATTCACATCTTCCATCAGTAAATCTACAACTGATTTGAAAACGTGGAAGTTTACAATAATTATTGTCTGTTATCACTCCTTTTATTGTTATTTACAAAGAGTTTTATGAAAATGGTGTAAATACTAAAAAATTTGTATCTCTTTCATTTATGAAAATATTTGTAAAATTTCTTCTTGATTCTATCTGGCAACAATTTCTGCGCATTTATTTTGCTGACATAACATATTTTGCCACTGTAATTTTTGTGGACTGTCTTCAAGATAAAAATATTTCAAATTTTTGGGGGTAGTTTGAGGTAACTTTGGGTACCCCAAAATTTCTTTTTTTTACAAAAACTGGAGAGATGGATGGGAAGAGGAGATAAATTGTTCAAGAATTATGTTTACCTTATTGCTCTATGTAAAAAAATGGCTTAGATATCACAAGTTTAATTCGTTTTACTTTTAGGCTTTATGTTTAATTTTCTTCAGTTTTCACGATAACGGTCTAAATGCCAAAAAATTTGTATCTCTCTCATTTATGAAAATATTTGTAAAATTTCTTTTGGGTTCTATCTGGCAACAATTTCTGAACATTTTTTGTGCTCACATGACATATGTTGTTACAGAAAATATTTTTGTAGACTGTCTTGAATATGAAAATATAGGAAATGATCTTTCTGTTCTTAATGGCATTTACAATTTGTTTTGGGTCATGTGGGGAGATTAGTGCTTCTGATTAGTTTCTCGTCTGGAGGTGCTATATAAATTTCTAATGGCAATTACAATTGTAGTTTTTTCTTCCATTCTTTAAATGCAGAACTTTTTTAGATTTGAATCATAGTTTATTCATTCATTCATTCTTTCTTTCTTTTTCTTTCAGTCAGAACATTAAAAAGATCTTATATAGTGCAGGTCATTCATTCATTCTTATTTAATTAATTCCACAATGTATTAAAAGCTTTATTCATTCATCCATCCATCTCCCTGTCTGTCCATCCATCAATCAACTCATTCATTCAATCATTAATGGTGAGTAGTTGACACTCTGTATATATTTGACATTTAACTCCTGTAGATTGTGGTCTGAGTCGCTTTGCCGTCAGAAGATGGAACAATCAGACACTTTTGTGTTGTATCGTGGAAGTGCTACACAGGACCAGCCGAGCAAGAAAATCTGTGCCTTGGGATGGAAGAGGTCAAGAAGCATCTATGACCTTTTGCAAGCATTTAGTAAATGCATATTAATCCCTTATTGTCTTGATCATCTTCATGATCATCATCATCATCATAATCATTGCCTGTATTTCCTGATGTTTTTTATCAAGTGGAAAAGCATCAATCAATGGAGCTGAGCGTTTGTGAAAAACTTGCCCGTCTCCACACAGTTACCGTCTCAGGAGCGGCAGACTCAAACCCACAAGCTCCCTGTTAAAAGACAAGCGCTGAACCATTTGGCTACTATGTGACACAATTTGTGTAATTTGGTGTAATATAGTGTGATTTAGCATGCCGTGTAGTGCAACCGAATAAATATCACCCTATAAAGAAACTTGCCATTAAACAATCTCCCTGGGCAAACCATGATCACAAACATACATCTTATACATACTGTACTTTATTTTGAACACGGCAGACAATGAAAGCTGAAATGCAGAAAAACTTAAACCATTAGACTATTTTTATTTCTGCATTTATTAAGCTCCACTATCTAATGATTAAATATCAATCGGTAGTGCTGAACAATTGTGAGTGAAGGACTTGCTCAAGGTCCCTACACGGTAACCGTCTCAGGGAAGCTCGAAGCCGCCATTTCATAAGGTCTCGTGTCATTTGCTGTGTGCTGTTAGCATTTGAAGGATTTGAAACTGGAAACAAGAGAAGAAAGAATTGGAAGATGACCAGATCCTGTGAAATCCAAGTAAGAGGCAGACTTAAGCAGAACAAGTTTTCTCAAGGTGAATTGGGAATGAGTGTCAACTCAGGATGGGACTTCTTTGGCTGGACTGGGTCTGCGTGTGTGTAAGAGCCGACCAGTGGTGACTTTTCCCGTTACTTGAGCTGTCTTAGCCTACAGATGAGTAGCAAACATCAACACCACCTGGGCTTCTGTAGGCAGCCACTTTTTTGAGGTACGGGCCATGAGGAGATAGTTTGCGGTGTTGACATAGGTAATTACATTAGCTGACCTACTTAGAAATAGACAACTGAAGCTGACCTCCTGACTAATGTATACCGTAGTATTTCTGTTATCCATACCTTGCTATAAAGAACTTGGATTTGTCAGAAGTTTGTCTTCCAGATAGAAATCTTCAAGAGATCCATGTGACATTTGAATCAGTTCAAAGGCAGCTGACAGCAGTTTGAAGAGAAGGAGACGCAGAACAGACAAGAACAATCACTTACGTTGAGCAACTCAGTCTGAGACCGGAGCGTGTCAGAGGTCATGTTGACTGGGGCGTGTCAGAGATCATGTTGACTGGGGAATAACGTTCAATCAGCGTCTTATCTGATTAAGATGGATGACGTCTGTGGTCTCAGCTGAAAGTACTGCATATGCAGCTGCCTGTCTGACTGATGTAAAAAAGTGCATTTAAGGCAGTTTGTGAATTTTTGCTGAACAGAGTCAGATGCAGCGGTTCGTGTTTGCAGTGGAAGACTTCCAAGACGCAGGTCCAGACGTGAAAAGGCACGACAGCCTCGAGCAACGTGTGGAAGGGTGGCGCCTGCAGATCCCCACGGACGCCAAAGCACAATGACCACCAATCTGGTTGACTGAGGAACGGAAATGGCTCTGTGATGTTTGGTGGTGCGATGCTGACAAGCGAACCCCATCCTGAAAGAAGGTCAGACATCTTATATAGCATCTTGTTGATCAATGTCAGTTGCTGCTGATGTAGTGTAGGCAAAATGATGTATCTACGTATCTGAGCTGTTGGTAGGAAACTTGAAGGAGTGAGATAAAGCCATGTAATGTAAAACAGTGTAAATATGTAAAGCCGTGAAATGTAAAACAATGTAAATACGTAAAGCCATGTAATGTAAATGTTCAGTGTTATGTAACTTAACATTTCAGTGATAGAAACCAATGAGATATGAAGTGCATTTCACTTGTGAAGCAGTTTGAGAAGCG